>ML976665.1:117908-392172 GCA_010015655.1 Bimuria novae-zelandiae CBS 107.79 | reverse complement strand
CACGGCCACGGCCACGAGGCTCAGCCTCAGCCTCGCGCTTGTTGAGGCTGTCGTTAATCAAAAGCCCGTCAGAGACGATTCCAGCGGCGTTGGCACCTTCGAGTGCGCCCGCGATGCGTCCGCCACGGCCACGGGGATCGGCAACAGGAGCGGCAAAAGTTATGCCAGCCGTGAAGGCGAGGATGGCAGCAGCGGTAGAGGCGCGCATTTTAAATGTTCTTTTTAGTAGTGTTGGAAGGTTTAAAAAATGGGAAGTCAATCAAAAAAGAAGAAGTCGGATAGAAGATTGGACTCGTAGAAAAGATAACATGCGAAGGTATGCAGAAGAGAAGCTGAGTGGTTGTAATGCTGTGATACTTTCCTATAGATGGCGACGATTCTACTCTTTATACACACCTGCGTCCCCCCATTGCAGATTGAGCTTCAACAGCCAAGTACTATCGTGAACTTTGGGCCGTCTCCTATGGTGCCGTGAAACTGGTGCACACGAGGCCAAATGGTCTATCTCTTTTATCGCCAAGCATTTTGGCATGATATTATAGATTATACTTTAGAGTGTAAGGTAAGCGTGGGTGTTAGGAAGGAGCTTGTTCCTAGTGTTATAAAGGGAATAACTAAATAATTAATTATTACTAAACACGAGCTCTTGCGTAGCGCGAACGCATAATCTCCCTGTATGTTAAGACTTGCATAAGACATTATGCACGTTGAAACAAGACACGTTAAAACAAGACACGTTGAAACAAGACACGCTAAAACCGCCTTACTAAGTAAAAACCTTGCCAAACGACCCGAGATTATACTCTTAGAAGCATTTTCTGTTATTAACATGACCTAACATCCCTAGGAGCAGCGTCGGTATTCGGCTTGGGATATAGTAGATGAAACATTAATGCGTTTACTTACCTGTCTCTTGTCAAACTTGCCCGGCAGTACTATACTAAGGGAGATAGGCAAAACACTACAAAGGAGCGCTATCACTCTCCGTTTAAGGGCATATTCGGATTGATTCTTTATCTTGTCTATTGATTATCTACCTGTTCTTTTTTTCTTTCGATTATCTTACCAACGAAAATGCACTTTATCATAGCCCTTCCTGTCTTGATACTGCCCAGTCTGGTGCACGCAGCAATGGAGCCGTTTATGAATAATCTTACTGTTAACTTCTTTACTGTTAACGGCAAGACCGGCCCTGGTATCCCAGCTAAGGGTAAGTCTTTCTCTCCTATTACGATGGTTTTTATTACGTGTATTTCTATTCAGACTATTCCCCAAGAATTTTTCTCCTCGATCTGCCTGACCTGTGCACTATTTTTGTGTACCTTGGTCTTTTATGCACGTTTTTCTCCTATGGTCTTAGATCTTGTGCACCTGTCTTCCACGCACCGATATTCTGTGCATGGGTTTTTTATGCGCCAGGATTTGTTACTTGGCTTTGGAGTATTGGTCCCTTGCATATGGACCTCTTACGTACGAGTCTCTATCTTGTACATGGAACCCTTTTAATAAACGCCTCTTTTAAAGAATTTTCTCCTTAGGCCTATCCCTCTCGTAATCCTAAACTAATCCTTACCAGGCAACAAAGAGTCCATCCTCGCAGCTCGCGTGGGCACATCAGACCGCCTCCGGGGTACCTACGCCCTCCTTTTCTTTGACATCGACCGCTGCTCCGGCCCCGAGGCCCTCTGCACCATGACGACCAACCTAACCTCCGCTTCTGGCGCCACCCTCCTCGGCGCCATCCTCTCTCACCAACTCATCCCTAGCACTGCCCGCGACGGCGCCACCGTGGAGCTGCCCCCCGAGATCGACGCGGGTGATGGCACCATGCGGCTGCTATTCAACACAACAGACAAGGCCGCGCCGGCCGCGGCGTCGGAGTTGCTGGGCGAGCCGTGGATCAGCCAGAAGGTGGTTGCCGGGAGTGAGGATACGCAGAAGAGGCGCAGTTGCAAGGGTCGGGGCAAGAAGCGCAAGTGCAAGACCCGGCCCGTGAGTGGAGGTAAAAACTCCAGCAAGACCCGGCCCGTGAGTGGAGGTAAAAACTCCACAAGTATTGGAAATTTGTTAGATGAGGTTAGAAAGAGTGCTGGAGGGGTTGTTGAGAGAGGTGGTTGGGGGTGGTTGATTGGAGCTGCGACTATTGCTGTGCTTATTGTTGAGTAGAGCGGCAGCGAGTAGAGAATACCAAGTAACTACGGACGCCGCAATCCTTTTTCTGCCAGCTCTACTTCTATGAAATTTTCCACTCCCTAAGAGACAGAAGATTAGTGTTATTAGCTATTTTTTGTCCGCTGAGGAGGAACGACAAAGTGGACTTATACAGTGAAGTTGTTTGGCAACTTTCGCCAAGCCGTCCGCATTAGGATGCCATTCTAGAATAACTAGTTCTTCAAAACGCGACGTTCGGTTATTATTCCGTTCCAAGACGCTTCACTAATCACGTCGCGCTGCACGGCACTAGCCACTACGCAGAGTATCTGCCACACAACCTAAGTCCCCAAACATTAAAACCTAAATGTTGCCTTTGCAGATTGTGACGGCAGTAGGATTCGAACCCACGCACTTTAGCGTGCCAAGACTAAAGCTTTCTAGGCATTTAACCACTATGCCACCCGGCTATAAATAGTTATGTATAGTTAGTAATTACTATTTATATACTTTATTATAACCTACTTTGGAAGCAAGTGTATCACACCAAGCAAGTGTATCACTCTGTCAAGACTTTAGTCTCTAGACTAGTTTTCTTGAAAACATAGCTAATACCTTATAGATTCTAATAATTTTTTATTATAGAGAATTATAATCTAAGGGTACAAAACGAAAAAAAAAGCAAAAAGATAGACGTAGTATTACATAATCTATAAAAAGATTAACAAAAAGGTATTTATATTAGTATTAAATCCTAGTAACACTCCTTAAAAAGTTATAATTAACCATAATAACTTTAGGTAACTTTACATAAGCTAAAGATATACTCTAGTAAAGTCCTATAGCGTGTAGTCTAATATTATAGCTAATATACTAGTATTAAGTCTACTAGTAAATATTAAGATTAAATGTAATTATTTTGCTAGTTATAAAACTTTAATATTATTTTATAAGACTATTTATAGCTTATTAATATAGATAGGAAGTATATAAAAAGAAAAAAACATATAATATTATTTATAATATACCAATTTATAGTTTATTAAAAGAGAAAAGTTATATTTCTTAACTTTTAAAATACTATATTTTTATTAAGCACTTTAGGGGAGCTAGTCTTAAAGGAGACTAGGTTTAGTGCTCGGGTAAGAGTAATATTAAAATAAGTAAGGGGTATTAATAGCTTACGCGTATTAATAAGGTTATTAGTATTAAAAGTAAGGCGTAGTTATAAACGAATTAACTAGAGCGTAAGTATAATCTAAATAATAGATTAATAAATAATGTTAAACAGGAGTGTAGAAGAGCTATACTTAACGTTTCTATATATATATATCTAATCTTATAATGTCCTATAGTTTTATACTATCTTAAGCGTATTGCATGTGGGATCCCATAGTATAGTCACGTAATCGCTCTTCCGGCGACACAGGGTCATTCCGTCACTTCGTGCCCGCGACGACCTTGCGGCCTACGTCACGGAACCGTCGTCGCCTTCATGAACCTCGCCGCCCCTTCCAGACCTGAAAAAAATCTCTTAACTCATCAATCCGGGAATCAATTTGTCGAAGTCTTATCATTAGTGTCCTTCTGAGAGGTCATTGCTTCGTTTAAGTTTTCGAATGCTCTGTCTGCTGTTTTCTTGAGTTTGACGTAGGACTGTCTTCTCTTCTCGACAGTACTTGTGTCATGCTCATACTGGTCGTAAAGTGCATCGGAGTAACTCTCGAGTTGTTCAAGGTCATCGTGGCTAAGGACTTCTAACGGGCGCGCCATGAGAGCGCTGGTCATAGCGGGGTCGAAGGTGACGTCTTTCGTATTAACATCTTCTGGTGTAGCTTCTTTCGGCTGCTTCCCAGAGCGTCTAGAACGATTGGAGGGTCCTGATGATATTATAAGACCCTCTGGCTCCTCATCTTCTTTCCGGTAGGAAGCCCCGCCTTTAGAATCTGTGAGAGCTAGTGATCCATACGCATAAGGAAGAAATTGAGAATTGTACTTGTTGTTGTATTGGGTGAAGCTACGAACAGTAGGTATACATGAGTGGCTGTAAACAGCGCTAGTGTAGGATGGGTAGTCGCATCTCAACACAGGTGAGGCGCCACTGCAAGTGGGGAAAGGGAGACTCCAAACCGTGACAGAATCCGTCCCATGCCTGCGGTTGGCTCTGGACGTCACACGTGTGGCGGAATTTGTCCAGGTCGGTCGGTGCAAAGGAGCACTTCCCCTCCAAGTGTCTGGGTCGATGTTTATAGACGTACAGTACCTACGGACTGCTGTTCTGAAATACCTTTCGAAATGGTCCTTAGCCAGCGGCATCATCCAATTTTCGAACGTTCTTCCGCCCATAGCTTCATACTGAAGAAAAAAGTAGTATCGAGCCATCATAATCATTGAATTCAAGTTACGGGTGCCACTTTCTCTCTTGCTCCAGACCGATTTGAAAGGCTCTACAAAATCGATGTCCACCCATATCTCGGTCTTTCCGAGGCTTTTACGTTTCACCTCATTGTTTTCTTCATACTCAACTTCACATGGATGTTTGGGTCCTGAGGGGTGATTGGTAGGAATCATGTACATATAAACATCACCCTGTGGTTCTTTTTTATGAGTCCCCAGACAGAGGCGCAGTTCCATGGAACCTCCTAATGAGTTGCCAGGGAGTCTAAAGTAAGGGTTGCAGTGGATATCAAGGCCGGAATTCTCGAGACTAGGCAAATAATTGATAAGCACTGCGATTTCAGCAGGCTCTTTGCTTTTGCGAACCAGCTCTGAGGTATGTACTATGCTCTTTCTGCGGCAGCTCCCGGCTGTGACGGTCGATTCTGGGTTCGCTACTTCGTCTCTGGCTTTCTTACTTCTTTTCCCGCGACCATGTGACTGCTGCGCTTCCGGCGCTTCCTCTTCTTCTCGAGCTTCCTCAGCTTCTTCGACAGATTCCTTGAGCGCCACTATGTTCCTATACGCCTCGGTATGAGAGATCATCTTCAGGGCTTCGCATAGAAGGTCGGTGTCAACTTTTTGATCAGCAGTCAGGAAGATCGGAATTAAACCAGGAGTTCTCGCTCCCCACTGAAAATAGTAGTACTGCAACAGAGCTTTCATGCGAGGGTCAATATCTTTGGTCAGCAAAACCTTCGTAGAAAACCTTGCTCCGGGTGAACGGCCCCTTCCGCTGAAAGTCAATCGCAGATACACCCAACGAAAGGATGTAGTCAAAGGTCGGACGTGCAGATGTTAAAACTGATCCAAATGGAAAGATATCGATTTCGATTGGATCATCTTCATCCACCTTTCCAAACGCGAGAAAGGGCAATCTTGATCCATCCGCGACTTGTGAGTGCCAAAGCGCATCCCAAACTCATCGTAGCTTGGGAGGTTGTCTAAGACATCATCGAACTGTTTTTGGCCCACTTCGTTAATTATTTCCGCTAGCAGTCGATCGTTGTGCTCTTGAGCGGATGTCATGTTCTGCTAGTTGGGTGTTACGTGGCTAAAGGGAATATCCGGCGTTAACAGACAAAAAATTAGTTGCTTTGATCTAAGCTGCACCAGGATGAACAGGATGCGAGGTTAAATACGGAATTTTTCACTGCTTTGCTCAGTCCACGCTGTTTGTACCTAAGGCGTGCCCCAGGTTTGTGCCTAGCAGCATACAGCGATTGCAGTAAAAACTAGTGCCTAATCTGCATGAACGACAAGCTTCAGTCTGCGATTCGTGCATCACACAAAGCAGATGAATACCCACTTCAACGTTACTGCAATCTTTGTGGGTAAACTTGAAGATTCAACTGTGATTGAAAATGACATCAGGTTTGACTATATCAATGCGGTGGCTTGAGGACCCAACAAACTTCCTGCTCCAGTTCCATCTAGGCTTCCCACGGCCTTACCTTCTGGTCTGGTCTTACTCTATCTTCCTTGGGCCGCCACATAGTCCAAACTACCACGTCTTTAAACTTCTGTGCTGTCGTATTCCATACTTCATCTGGGACTTCGGTCTTTGGTACCAACGGGACGCGTTCCACGAGTTCAAATCCCATCTTCTCGTAGAGTGGCTTCCCTACGGGCGACGCATCGAGCCAGAACTCGACACCCAGCTCCTTGGCCATATCTATGCCCCATTGAACTAGCATAGCCCCAATACCCTTGCGTCGATAGTCAGGGTGGGTGAGGATGATATACAGAACTGTGATAATTTTAGTGGAGTTTAGAAGCAACCTGTTCCCAGCAGTGGTACTAACAGACTTGCGGACGGGTGCCTTTCTCATGGCGAGGTCGTTCCATCTGGCGTATCGCTTGGCTGACAAAGTCTCTTGAGCTATCATCCGGATACCAATCGGCCACTGTTTCTTCTTCTGGACGCGCGAATGGGTTTTCTTTATAGATCTTGTACCATGCTGCGCCGGCGATTCGACCAGTAGAGGTGTCTTCGACTTTCAGCAAGCGTGAATAGGGGTCCTCGCGATAATCTTTCAGCATACGCGCTGTAGATGCTTTCAGTGAGGCTTCTCGGTCGCCATTGTTGCTGGGACAGAAGAGCCGAAAAAGTGGCTGCATGGGTTCCTCAAACGCCGCCCACTGGGCGGCCATGAATTCGTCAAAATCCGCTTCAATGTCGGCATCTGAGAGCTTGAACGTCATCTTGGTGGGTTGAGAGGTGCAGCGTGGTTGCGGTTATCTGCCGAACACCGCTCAACGAAAGCCTCGAGGCAATGAGCACAAGTTGCTGCCGATGAGATCTAGGACTTCGAACAACTGCATGGACCACGGCTTCATCGTTACGAGGTACGGGGTGTAAGCACGTCGCCTACCGCTCAGCTGTCACACACTTGCTTCATCAGCAATCAATTGTGAATCGTTAGCGTGATCCTCCCGCTTTTTACTTCTTTGCAATAGCTGCCACGATCTGCATCACCTAAGGTCTTCTTGACATCAAGATGCATACAATGGGTGGAAAAAAGTGGACTATCGCTCACGTGAACTGCCAAGGCGCTAGTTATCTTATCAATAAGGGCACTTGGTCCGTGCCTCAGCTCCAAACTGAACACCAGGACTCTATCACCACCTCGTATATAGCGATTTTTTTCGCCAACAACACCCATTATGCCACCTCAACGCACTAGCGGCCGCCCGAACGACTCTCGCAACCTTACAGAGGCTCAGAAAGGTGCTATCGTAGCCCTACGCAAGCTCTCGAACACTGAATACGCCTATATCGCTGGCGCGATGGGTTTGAGCATCTCAACACCACAGAAAGTCTTTAAGAAGGTTAAAAAGGCTTGTGCGGAGGCCTCGCTTAACCCATCGCTTAACAATTTGCTGGCTATAGTCCATGCTACCCGTATCGGTCCCCCTAGAGCTAAACCTAAGGTACGTAACGATAGCAAGCTTAGTGCTTAAATACGTAACGCTATTATACAATTTAGCACTTACGATATTAAAGAATCGACCCGCTACGTCCTCTAAGAGGTCGGGATTACAGTAAGCCGTCCTACACTAGTTAAAATTGCTCACGAGCACCGCGATCACGACCACACCTACGCTATTGTACGAGGTGTACGCCCAAAGAAGCCTAAGCTTAACGACGACGATATACGCAACCGAGAGCGCTACGTTGCCTAGATTTTTACCACACATAAGCGCTTTGCTCTTAAGCTTATATTTGTTTGCTACGACGAAACTAGCAAATTAATTAGAGGCAGGAATCTTCGCGGAGGCAAGCAGTACGTTTAGAGGGCACGTGGCGCTCTAGCTAATAAATACGCCCTCCTGTATTGCCTACCCTCTTTTAGCCTTATAATCTGCGCTGCTACGTCTACCGATACTACTATTCGTAGTCTAAAACGCCTATATTTAGTATAGGTGGCAGAGGAGGAGGAGAATCGCGAGGAGACACTTAAGCGCGTACATAAAGCTAATAAAAGGGCTCGCAAATTAATTAATAATAAGAGGGCCTGTGTAGATGTTACTAGCACCTAAGAGGAGCGCGCTCTTAGTAAGATTAATTATAATATCCTTTACTATAATAAGGCTACTAAGGCTGCTAATTAAGCTACTAGTAAGAAGGGAGGAGCCCTCTAGGCTAGTTACAAAAACCCTGTTACTCCTAATAAGTTCTTTAAATACGAGGACTTTATATATAAAAGTGGGAAGGGCATAAACAGGATCTGGTACGCTAAACGGGTGCTTAAGGACGTTATTTTTCCCTACTATAAAGCTGTACGCGCTAACAACCCTTGTGCTTAGGTGTTCTTAGTATAAGATAACGTCTACCTTTATAGCCTAGGGCTCCGATATTGCGCACCCGAAATCGAAGAGAAGGACATACGCTTCGCTTTACACTCCCCTAACTTACCTAATCTACACCTAATTAAGCGCTATTTTAGCAGGCTTAAGGGTTTCTTAGAGGACTACGAAGTGAAGAGCGCGTTAAAATAAGCTAAAAACGATACAGTAGCATTCGTACAATCTATTTAGCAGGAAGATAAGACGATGAGGCAATATATAGCTTATTAACTCTATCCTAATTACTTTCGTGATGTGGCTAAAGCTTGTGAAAAAGCTAATTATAATAATAACTTTACGGCATAATTTAAATACCTTTACATCTAGTATATTGCTGCTTAAAAGCTACTTTGATGGTAAATTCACGATGTAGCTGAAATTTTCGGTGTTCAGCCAAGGAATTTCACGTGAGCGATAGTCCACTTTTTTCCACCCATTGTAGTACCCGAATAAAATTTGAAGGGGAATCGCCTCATTGCTCGGCGCCTCCGATAAGCCAGTTCAGGTCTTCATGTGGAGCGCGTGGGTCAGCAGCGTCGACTTATCGTGCTACCCGGGTAAAAGGCGTACTCGAAACGCGCGGCCTTTAGCCGTCCGTATATGCAGGGCCAAGCTTTTCATGAAGGGTTGCGACACGGTTGGCCGCCTAGAACGGTCTCCGCGGCCTGTTCGTGAGCCCCCGCGCTAGCGTAGCCGACCTACCGCTACGGCAGGGGCCCGCGGGCCCGAAGCCTTAGCGGCGCTTATCTCGTTTGCCCCTCCTCAGATGGATGCGCTCACAACCTCACATGTCATCTGTGGCGTGCGCCTCATCATCCCTCTCACTGTGTTTGAGCTGCAGGTGTGCCCCGATGAAGCCTGTTGATGTCGTATGTAGTTGCTGGGCAAGATCCGGGAATCTGGTAGCAATTTCACAGTGTTCCAAGGTTCGATGAGGTTGAATATAGGTATTCCTTAAGCTCCTCCAAAGCTCTTCTACAGGTAGTCCTATCTCAGGAGTTGCAAGTCTTCGAACACTATCACAATGGCGGATCAAGTCGTGGTCATTGAGTTCAATCGCACGCCCATCGTGCAGATTGTCACCTGGATTTGTCTTGTTATCAGCATTCTTGCCTTTTTCTCGCATGCTAGTATGAAATTCTATCTTACCCGATCATTTACTGTCGAAACTGGTTTATTGTTCATGGGTTTGGTGAGATTTGTCAGCCCGTACCTTTACTACGTCCTGTTCTTAGGGTCTCCGCCCCTTCCCCATAGAGGGTTAGCGTCTGCTCGCTCCACCATGTAGATAAACACTACCATAGGTAGATTAATCAACAACGATACGGCTCACTTGCTGCACTTGAGAAGATTGAGTCCGTTCGATGAAGCTGTCCAAAGGTCTTACTGTATACCAGCTGTTCGGGAGCGCGCAGTCAATCGTGGTATCACTACAAGCTTCATATGGGTTTGGCAAACCCTCGAATACACTGGATAATAATCAACTGCAGACAGTTCTGAAGGTCAGTGCCGCCATGCGCTTGGATGCTTAATTTGTTCCTAACTGGATTCAGTGCGAATATGCTGATACCTTACTCTTCCTTTGCTCGATCGCCTTTTCCAAGCTGGCAGTTGTGGCTTTCGTCAATGGAATAACACCCGGCCATTTGCACCAACGTTCGAACTACGCTGCCGGGGCTTTTTCTGTCGTCTGGCTTGTCGTGTCTGTTCTTATTGTATCATTCCAATGCCAGGTGCCTCATACATGGGACAAGACTTCAGGGATATGCATCAACACGGTAGGTGGCAAAGATGGATGGCTTCTCCTCAGGCTGATATTTTCGCAGCTGAACTGGTGGCTGACAATCACGATTCTCAACATCCTGTCCGAGGTGGCACTTGTTGCTTTAGAGATCGCCCTTGTAGCACCGGTACAAATGATGCGGAAGAGGAAGGTTTTCGTCATCGGCCTATTTACTTGCCGACTACTGTATGTAACCTCTTTGCTGTTCATTTTCCCTACTGACATATAAACAGAGTCTCTATCGCGGCTGCATTCCAACTTTACCTTTTCTGGCAGGATGCTACTGGTCCTCTGAAAGATGATTACGCGCTCGGATACTGGCGATCAACCACAGGCAATCAGGTCGTGTTGTGCCTCGCGATAATCACCACCTCGCTTCCGTATGCCAAGATCTTCATGGAAAGCTTCGAGTCAGGCTTGATCAGGATCGAAAAGCCTAGGGGCTTAATAGAACAATCTTTAGATGGTGAGGGTACCTATGGTAGCGGGAGAACGTACGAGCTACTTGAGGTATCTCGCAAGTCCGGCACTAAGCCGCCGGTCAGGGCTATCACTAAAGTCCAAACTTTTGAAGTCGACTCCGCAAAGGCGAGCTGAATGTAAATTATCGTATATAGCATGGAGGGAACAAAACGCAACCCGGCGCGAACCCGTGTTGTCACCGATGATGGTAAACTGAATAGAAAAAAGCAAATCAATTGATACCTATGGTATGCACACCTTCCCCGCTGCGCGCGCATTTCCATGGTTCCACTCATCCCCAACATACCTCTCCTCGAATCTCATCAACTTCCACCCCACATGTCGCCTACACAGAGCGATCCAACGATGGAATAACAATGTAACGTACGAAACAACTCGCCTGGAGAGTGTAGGAACTGTCAAGCGGGTTCACGATACGGCGATCCTTGCTAGCCTCACCTTCGGTTCACAGGCGCTATCCGCTTCTGTTGTGGCGTGCGGTGCGGTCCGCGCTTAGACCGAATCGTTAAGGATGCGGAGGGGCGAGAGAGGGAAAGTTTACGATTAATCCGGGAGTTCGGCTCACCCATCCCTAAATCCTACGTTGCGGTCCAGATTCAGTTCTCACACCGATCAATTGCTACCGATAGCGAGAAGGCGTGCCCCACGGGTATGAGGATGCCTTCCGTTTGGCAGATAAAATGCGAAGCCAACATTATACATACTAGCACACTGCACGATCAGGGTATGATTTTTCTTTTTTCCCACCGCAGAACCATCTCGACAAGCTAGAAGTAAAATTGTACGAGCGCCCATGCAAGGAATCGTAAGCGATTGACGGTGTATTCTGTCAGGTAGACCGCCCATAGCGCGTCGTGGTTAGAGTCCTCCGCGTGGAAACGAGTCGTATGCAGTTAATATTAGCGCCTTTAATCGCGAGGGCCTCAGCCATTCTGGACGAAACGTATCGTCTGCGATCGACGCAGTCTTTTCATCCGTCTTCTCTCCGAATTGTCAGTCGCGCGTATAGTTTCTCGCTTCATTTCTCTCGCTGCTGCCGTCGCCGTTTCGATTATGGATTCTCAAAGCAAGGACGGCGGATTTGAGCTGCACGAGATTGGCAACACGTTGAGCTCGGTCGAGAGTGACAACGCTACGCTCGCGAGACTTGGAAAGAAGCCAGTCCTCAAGGTAAGTTGCGTCTTTGACGGGATTCGATCCTGTAGTAACGCATGCATTGCAGAGAAGATTTGCCTTTCTGTCCATCCTTGGATTCGCCTGTACTGTTTTGATCACTTGGGAAGGATCGCTGATGTAAGCTTCCCACACCCCCGCAGTCGCGTTTAACGGCGCTAATATTGTTGCAGTCTTTTCCTCGTAGGCTTACAAAAGTAATTCTCTCAAAACGCAACGAACGAGCGTCTCTGACGGTGTTACAGTGGTGGTCCCGCGGGCGTAATCTATGGATGCCTGTTAGTTTGGATGGGGACGATATCGACGTTTATCGTTCTTTCGGAGCTCGTCTCCTTGTGTGTACCCTTCATGGTTTGTGCAAGTACGATGGGGTTGATTATAGAGCAGGGCGCCAACTTCCGGTGGGCAATATCATTGGGTCTCTATGCTAGCGCCTACGAATGTCAGGAAAGGCTTCAGCTATGTCTCAGGTATGCCAAGCTTAGCTCTTTCATTAGGACAAGAACTAACTTTGTTTGCGAACAGGATGGCTCACTTTAGCAGGTTGGCAAGCAGCCGTTGCCTCCGGTGGCTATTTGAATAGCACATTGATCCAAGGACTCATCGTTCTCACGCGACCGGACTACGTAGCCCACAATTGGCATGGGACGTGCTGTATTGAGCCATAATGCTTTTTTGCCAACATCGGTGCTGTATGGCTGCTGCCGAAGTTCGAAGGCGCACTGTTCGTACTGCACATTGTGGGATTCTTTGCGATTCTGATACCACTCTTGACTCTGGGTCCCAAGGGCGATACCAAGGAGGTTTTCACGACTTTTCTCAATCTTGGTGGATGGTCAAGTCAGGGGTTGTCTTTTTGCATCGGGACCATGGGTACCGTGTTTGGTTTTGTTGGTATGTCCCTTGCCCATTTGGTAATGAAGCTTTCGCTAAACTATTCGACAGGCGGAGATGCCGCGATTCATGTATGATGAAAGACTCTCAGTGGCCAGTTGATTGACTGACATGTTGCAGCTGAGCGAAGAAATCCAAAATGCCACGCTAGTGGTCCCCCGAGCCATCATGACTGGTGTCATGATCAACGGTTCGCTTGGTTTTGCAATAATTCTCGCGGTCCTCTATCGAGCCGGAGATATTGATACCGCACTTGCGGAAAACCCCGCTTACCCCTTCATAGCAATCTTGAAACATGCCATGAACTCTACAACTGCAGCGGCTATTCTGGCGTCATTGATTACCTGCATGGCCATTACATCTACTGTTGGCATGTTAGCTTCTTCGTCCCGTGTGTTATGGGCATTTTCCCGCGACAAAGGTATACCAGGGTGGCGAACATTGAGCAAGGTAAGTGACCTAAACATACCAATCCCAAGTAGATTGCTCATCAATGAGATAGGTCAATACGCGTACATCGATCCCAATGTACGCTGTGGCTACAACGACCATTGTCGCATGCGTGCTCGCGCTGGTTAACATTGGTTCGGCAACCGCGTTCAACGGCATCATCTCAGTTTCCATCGCGGGTCTTACCTCATCATATCTTTTGGTATCTACGCTGCTACTACACCGTCGATGCACTGCAGGTATTGTACCAGCTAGCAGCGCATCCATCAGCATTCCGACCGAACCTCGTTCTCCGAAAATCATTTGGGGTCCTTGGAGAATTCCTGGTGCGCTGGGCATTGCCAATAATGTCTTTGCTCGCCTACCTCAGCTTTGTGCTGTTCTTCAGCTTCTGGTCGAGTTACGCGGATGTCAATGCACAGAACATGAACTACTCAATACTGGTCACGGGCTTTTTCGCAATCTTCAGCGCTCTATACTACCTCCTTTGGGCGTGGAAAACATATCACGGACTAGTCGTGGAGGTGGAGCCAACATACGTGTGTGACGTACGTGCGTAGATCGATGGACGCACTGGTGTTCCAAGGTGTGGCTCCAACAGCCGGGTGTGGGTAGGTGGAGGGGGGCTCGGAGGAGACAGAAACTCGCGAGTGTGAGGAGGGGTGATGACATGTCTTGCCATCCTGAATTGGATCATCACCCGTGGTATCCGCTGAGATTTCTCTGGTGCAGTTGTTGAGTCGTGATCATGCTCGGTAACTTTGTAGAATAGACAAAAGATTTTAATCACTAGCGTCCGCGAATGACCACTTCAAAAACTTTTCAGGACCATGCATCTGTGTCGCCCTGCACTTACGCCATTCCTCGTCTCTTGGACCGGTCCATTGTGAGGTCAATCGATACGTCTTGTGCGTATGAAAGAGTAAAATCTTATGTGTCCCGCGATCTGTTGTCAGTATTAATTCGAGCAAAGGTAAGTTTGTTGTTTGTCGCGGAGAGCATTCGGCGACGAAACCTTCACCACATTGAAAATATATACCCCGAAGCTCGTCAGTAATCACTGTGCAAGCGGACATGTTGCCGGTTGAATCCTATGTTGTCGGTTTCCACCGAGTTGTCAAGCGGAATGGGGACTCTGGCTTGGTAGAAGGAAACCCGGTCAAGCTGAAGCAGGCGAGAGAAAGATAGGCAAGGGGGAGATCTCTATGTTTCGCCTTGCAAAATCATTGGGAATTGAAACGCCTATAAGAAAGCAGAATGCAATAAATCTCCATGTGAATTTGGAAACACAGAAGAAGATGTTTTACCCAAGAACCTGATTGCGCAAGGTATTCTGCGCTCACTTCTATTTTAGCAGACTGTGAATAAAGCCGGAACAACATGGAATTCTTAACAAATTTGTTATAAGGATTGCGTCTACGAAGTACTGCCGCACCGTAGATAAATTGCCGCCTTGCGGGCGCGTCGCTGCCTCGAGGAGCGCGTATGTCAGGATCTTAAGCGTTCCGGGAAAGCATGAATCCAAATTCGAAGGCGGTAACTTTTATCCCAGTGAATCCGTCAGCCAACCGCCACGAGACGTTGTTTGTGCGTGTGTCCGTCCGGATGCATGTCGACGGCACGATTTCATGGGGGCGATTTCTGCGCTTCTTAAATACGAACAGCAGAGAACATTCAAGAAGGCAAGCAATAGCAATCCTCTACGGCTTCCATTCTACGCACCTAGAAATACCTACACATAGCTCATTATCGCACACTCTCCGTCTCAGTGTTTCAACGCAATGAACAGCTTACCGCAAGATATAGTCGACCGCATCAGCAGTTTTCTTCATTATTACGACCTGAAGTAGACCCTCTTTGTCTCCCCCAGCTTCCAAATTGCGGCCGAGAACCACTCCGGTGCATTTCGAAGCCTTAAATTGACGGCAGTAGATGTGGAGAAAGCTTTGAAGGTGTACCAACGGCAACCGCGGAGAGTGAGATATTTAAAGGATGTGGTATTTGAGACGAAGTTTTGAGGCACCAGAGAACTGGCAGGAGCCGTCGAATAGTGACATGGAGCATAAGCTAAGGGAAGGACGAAGAATCTATCGCGAATCCAAGGCTGACCTCGATCTACTGGATCAGAACTTCACGCGTCAGATCCAGGTTTTGTTCTCGATGCTAGAAAGTTTGGATAACTTTCGTGCTAAGAGCATCCATCTCAACATCATTATGCCAACTCTCCCGGCCGACGCATCTTTATGGGGAATTCAACGAAGCTTCGTCAGCTGGCGAGTCCATCTTCTTTGGCAGGACAGCCTACCCAGCGTTACCTGTGTCCGAAAGCTTACCATCAAGCGCCCTCATACAACCCCGGCATGGGGCGAAGAGTGTCCCTCGCTACGGAAAATCGATACCCGTGTACTTCTCGACCTCGCGAAGCGGTTCCCCAATCTTGTAGGTCTGAGCTGCATGTTGGGGGGCGACGAATGGCACAGTAATTACCGATTCGGCGGCTACTACGATACCCTGCCGGACATCTACCGCTTTATCACGCATGACTGGATAAGGCCGCGTCGAGACTCACGGGTCGACTTTGGCAAAGCTTTCAGTGCCAATGCCCTACAACCTAATCTGCGTCACGTCCATCTCGATTTCTTATATCCGCTCCAGGAAGTTGAAGACATCGACCAGCGCTGGGGACTACCCAACCTCGTCGCTCCTAGTCGTCACGACCTCTTCAGCACCAGCCTGCGCCTACTCTCCTATTATCTGCGTACCATGAACTTGCGCGCCATTGCTGATGCTACACTCTTCTGGCCTGATGATAGCAGCACCGCGCCAGCCTGGCCCTGTCTCGAGGCTTTCCATGTAGTCTTCCACATGGCCATACCCTCCGGGTTGTGGTATTTTCACGAACATCCTGACGTACAAGGCCCGCTTCTAGCAACAGATATATCCATCCGTCATACAGCAGGCAGAAGCGATTATCCACCGCTAGCTGATACGGTAGAGGATGGAGTTTTCCATGCCGAGAGCGTGGATATGAAGTTCCATTGGAACGCGTTTGGGTTGTAATTCCGCGTCTATCCGAACGATGATACCCTTGTGCCTTTCCTGGAAGGGATCGCGAGGGCCGCGGCAAATATGCCGGTGCTGAGGAATTTCGCTGTTTGGTGTCCACTAAAGTACAACGTTGCACCAGAGTCGGACGAGGATTACGACGGCGAGAATGTGGTTCTGAACCCCATCTCGGCATTGCTCCCCGATCCTTGAAGCGACGTAGAATTGGCATGGGGGATCGCGTACGCGAGACTAGGCTAATGCGGATTTGCGATGGACAGCGAGACCCGGGAGGTCATACCCATGGCACCAGATGAGATGAACAGGCGGCGGATCTGGTGGCAGGTTGGTAGGTGGCGGCCGAATGTAGAGTTGCATGGACTTCTCAAGCAGATTGGACAGGAATCATTTAGTGGAGTGGTGGAGGAGTATTGGGATGAACAGGGTCTGGGTGAGCGAAGAGACTTTATAAAGCACGGCGAGAGGTGTTCTGGTTGATGGGGAAAGTGTAGGGGAAGGTATCGCGGCATCGGAGACAGAACGACCTGAGGAAGTGCAAGGAGTAGGTGGTCCGCCTTGGAGGAGGAAAAATTACCTCCCGAGGTTATTTTTGTGTTTGTCGAGACCCAAGGACAATCTTTGAAAAATGATTTTAGCGGCCATTGGTTCTATCTCATACCGATTATTGGGTTCTTGTAGTGGCCCACGGGATGTATTAACCGTGAGAGTAGACCAGCGATGTTAAGTTCGTATATAAGAGGAAATCTGACAGCGGTCGGACTAATCAGCGCCTCCTTCTCGACTTCTCGTGCTTATAATCGCGTCTCAAAAAGCACCACCGTCCCTGAATTGTATTAGCATAGAAGCGCACGACGGAACAACGGCGTTCTTAATGTCAATAAAGCGAGCTCTATGTGCTGTCAGTCCAGCTGTGACTGCGACTTATCAAAAGCTCGTCATCGCCATATGTTATCCGCACTTCAAATAAAGAACGATCATGTAAAGGTATGGCGCAGTCTCCTTGGGCGGATTTGGATGTGGTGCGTAGCACCTTCCGATGAAGGGCGCATGCGCAGAAAGGGTAGGGACGACCTACACACCCAACATATTTTTTCCTGAATCCTCGAAATGACGCTGTTTGCCGCCAACACGACGTGCCAAGCATCAATGCTCGATAGGATGCTGACGATGACCCGTCCGAACGCGCAACCACGGATGTATTCGCGATGAGCCGGATCAGCACCCGTCAATGGATCGGCAGCAGGCAATGCCGACCCATCTGCTCTGCCCGCCATAATCCATCCCTTACGCCTCAACAACCCGGAAACGCAATTATGATAAATCTTGCAACATCAGCATTGAGCGCGAACTGGATATGCGTCATCAGCTTTTCACCAATGAAGGATTCTGTTTCGCATTTATCACATTCATTTACACTAAACGAGCAAACGTCCAGATGAAAACTACGCGTCAAAGACCCGATCTCAACGTGGCAAAACGCGGTCGTCGTTTCGGGTATTTAACAGGCAACTGTTGTCTCACTGCCAAGAGGCCTTGTCGATAAGAAGCCGATCAATCGGTCTGGCTCAGCGGCAATGCTCCGATGGCCAGGAACATCCATCGAGCTCTGCTCAACCAGGCGAAGATTTTCAAGTGCCAACGAACTCTGACTGGCTAGACATTTGAGATTGCGCGTACCTTTTGCGGTTGCATTCGCTAGGAGAAAACCACGAGAGTCGGTCAACGTGGTAAAGCGGTGCGGTCACGAGAGGTCTGGAGCTGAGAAGCAAGGCGTGGCTGGCTGTATCCGCGGCGTGTGCGTTGCTCCCTATGGCAACAACGAGTGTTTGTGGATCTATTTGTGCAATCGAAGCCACGAACGTACTATCAAGTGTTTGAGAGGTGTAGGGATGTCAAGATGCGAACGTTTCGGACTCGGGTGCAGACACCCGGCCCGGGAGAGTATCGGACTGTTTGTGTCGCCCTCGAGGGAATAGTTCTGGCTTTGTGTGCCCGCTTGGTGGGATGCACGTCGCATGTCGCAAAGTGGCACTGTGTACGGCCTCATGAACCTGGCCCTTCATGATACCCCGCGTGCTGGAGATGCAACGGGTCAATCATCTTGGGGCCGTCGCTATCGTTATATTGGCGGCACTAGCCTGGCATGGCGTTGACCCGACGCACAGTCAGGCGCAGCACGGTTTGCCATACCGCTGGGCGGTTCCTGCACCGGCGTCGGCAACCCTTGTGCCACCGGTTTGCAGTGGGTGGGAGGCTTCCTGACAATGAATGGCCTCGTTGGAAATTGTGGTTGCGCAAGGCCGAGGTGAAGGGAGGCAGTTCGCTGGGGCAGACGTGGGCGTCGTACCCTTGCAAAAATAGATTAAACTTTGGCTGTTGGCTTTCCTGCATAGGGCAAGCCTGGGCTGGCAAGGAGCAAAGCCAGCGCGAGGATCCGCCCATCGGGGCCGGTGGTCAGCTGCAGCGAGTTATTGATTGCCTACATGTCGCGCCCTCGTCCACCACCAGCAAAAAGAAAGTACGTCGGCCACAATTCAACAACAAAGGACGAGGCGTCCATCCGTGTTGTTGGCTTCCGCACGCACATTGCCCGTTCCTGGCCCGTCCGCACCATTTGCTGGGGTTTCGAAACAGCAACCCGTTTACGAACTGCGACGGGGGGCCAATCTACCAATCCGCCAGTCCAGCCCGGGCGCCCCATCCTTCGCTCTTCTTCCTCCACGCCTGCCTCAGTCCTCCCAGGCCGACCACCTCACGTCCAACAATAGTCACTCGTTACCTCTCTTCACTTTCTCACGACACGACGTAACGCACGACGACGCCGTCCGCCCAAGGTCGCCTCCGGCACGTGTTCGCTCTCTGCCAGACGCCGCTCCTTTGTCTAGCCGTGACCGCAATTCGTCGCGCAGCGTCCCATCACCGCCCGCACGCTGCATCCGCCCGAAGTGTCGCATCTGACCAAGTCCCACCTCGTGCGGCCGTGTCGCAGTCGTGGTGCTGGCCTACTACCCTCTTTTGACCCGCCGCGGCAGTTCTGACAGCCTGCCACGGCTCTCGTGACCATGGCGGCCTTCACCCAAAGAGGTACATATCATCCCAACGTTTCCAACGCACGCCAGACTAATAGTGTAGACGCGGAAAACGTCATGCGCACCATCTTCAAGCGCTGTGTCGTCTGCCCTCAAGGCGAGGCGCCTTCTTGCCCTGTCTGTTCAGGCAATACGGAATGCGTTCAAACTGAGAAGAGTTGCGATTCCTGCGCCCAGGCGACATGCCAACGTATTGGTGTCGAAGCATCGAATGACAGCTCTGGGAAGCCGAACGTAGGCGCAATTGCAGGAGGTGTCATTGGTGGTGTTGCTTTCATTGCGATACTGGTGTTTGTCATCTGGAAGTACTGCTTGAAAGGCAAGAGGCAGTCATGGGCTGAGGAGCAAGGATGGAACGACGGGATGGATATGTCGGGGTCCCAAGAAAAGCAAGACAACGACTTTGCGTCACGGAGGAGCACCAGGGCGTCTACGCATACGGTTGCGTCAATGGCGTCTTCCGTCCTCACACGCGCTTCGAACATTATCCAGATTGCCTACATCCCCGGTGTTACGAACCGCTCTGGACCCGGATCACCGGATCTGTTGGTCCCGCCTGTTCCTCCGATTCCCGCCATGTCTCCTTCGTCAGGCCTCAGCAGCCCGTATGCCGCCTCTGAACAGCACTTCTTTGTTCCAGACTTCCGCGACTCTATGGCATCAGGATCCACCGATTTACGGAGTAGTTACGCTCGCACCAGCATTGCGCCTAGTCTCGCTCGTGCTAGTGTTGCCTCGACTGTTTATCGTCAGAACGCCATCGTTTCGCCACTTCCCGCGCAGACTATCGTGCGGGGAAAAGCAGCAGTCGTCAGTGTCAAATCAAGCGGTTCCAACAGCCCAGCCGACACGCCCATGATCGAAACTCCTCCCGTTCCGCAAATCGATCCGAAGCATACAGTAAAACCCATACGCATTCAGATGCCACGGATGGGCAGCGGCGCTTCGTCTGTAAGCCCGCAGAGCTCAATTGGCAGTACTGCCACGCTAGGCCCTGTGCGCGCCCTCAACATCACCAAAAAGAAGGGATCCGATATGACCCCGCCCAAGAGCTCTTCCTCCGACAAGAGCGGTCTCACAGGCTCAGCAGCTATATCCGATGGCAACACGGTGCAGCCCTTGCGCCCACTCACCGATTACTCAGTCACATCTTCCGACGATGGTATGGGGCACGCCCGTGCGCGAAAGGCCGGAGACGTAGATTCGGATTCGGACTCCGATGAAGACGATCACGCACGCGCGCGTCAAAGCTTACTCCGCAACAGCGATCTCGTCAGCGAGTTCTCAGGTAGCTCAGTTGCCGATCTAAGATCGCCCTTTTCCGATCTCTCCAGCATCGACCGCCCTGCTGCACCTCAACGGCAGACCTCGCGGTCGAGCAGGCTGCAGCTAGCACCACCCATGACACCCATCGTGGAGGAGTCGGGCAAGAGGCATAGCACTGCGAGCAACCAGCGCACGCAAAGCCCCTTCTCCGACGACCACCGGAGCGAACTATAAAATCGCTTGTCACGTTCCTTTGCCTTAATTTCTAGTCAATGTTCTCAGGGCGTTTTTTTGGAAGCACCGCCCTGTCCAATCGACGGGCGCGCATCTCGTTAGGTCAGGGACATTTTCCTTTCAGCCACTGCGGCATCACACATGTAGCCTCTCGTACTTTTCTTGTAACTTTTATTTCACTTCTATGATACCCTGGCTGTAGGAATCCCCGCCGCGAAGGCATGGTGCGGTTCGCTGGGCAAACTTTTGGCACGTGGGCTTGTAGTTTGGACGCAGATATGTTGTGTTGACGCTGTGGGCGTAAGGTTAGCGTTGATTAACGTAGGATGGAGATGAGATTGGACTGGATGGATCAATGAGCGCCTTATTACACTGTAGGCTTGGGCTTGTCGCGGACTTTGGCTTAATGAAAACGTATTGATTACATGCTTTGCGTGCGTTGTGATGGTGGTGCTGTGAGGTCTGTCCTGTGCATGGGAAAGGGGTCATTACCGGTGGGCGGGCGCCTTAGCATAGTCCAAACATCGTTTGGGGGCTCTGCCCGCGTAATGTGAAATAGTCACGTACGAAATCGGCTCGACTTCAGTCTCTTGTGTAAGAACTGAGTCGTAGTCACATCGTTTTATTCCATGGAACTATCCACACCGCCCGCCACATACCAACTCTCCCATCCAGTCAATACCTCACCACACCTCAAAAGCAGCGCTCTACCAACCATCTAAGCCAGCTCAATCTCCTTATGCTGCCAGTCCTCACCCGAGATGGGGAAGTACCACACATATAGCTTCTCCGTGTCCGCCTTGAGCGTCACAAACACCTTAAGCATAGCCGAGCTCAACACATTGACCGCCGAGATGGAGCTCCCTGGAGCCAGCGCCTGTCCCACGCCCTGCTCCGCATCCAGCGCGCCCTCACACGCGCTCGTAAAGTCGCCGTTTGTGATGCAGAGCTCCTTCAGCAGCGTGCCCTCGCTCTCGTCACGGGCGAAGTAGACACGGATCTGGGCATTGCATGTTAGTACGGCTCAGTCGCAAGGGAGTTGGTGGGGGAGGGGATGGTGGGGGGCAGGGGGGTAGCTGCCAATAGTAGACTGGAATATCGCCACATGCTGCGCATCATACATGCGCAGAGAAGTGGGCCATAGAGGCTGGCTGAGGCTCTTTCTTTCGATGCTCCTGTGCCTGCCCATGTTTGGTGCTATTCACACACTTAGGCGCTTGCATAATTCGAGCCTAGATCTATGATGTCTCGTGTGGCTCGCCAATCCTGAGATGTGATGAGCAGCTTCATTAGGACTTTCTACATTCGAATCGTGTCTTTCGATGCCATTGCTGCACGTTTCTGCACGTATACGTTTGAAGACACCGTATCAAGGCGTCGCTGTGGTGGCTAATCTCTGGAACTCAGATACTGAGATGAATGAACTGCGTCTGAAGTAGCGAAGTGTCTATCTTCGAACGAAGTATATACCTATGGTAGCGTATCACCTTAGTGTGAAGTCTGCACGCCTTCGAAAGTTTCACGATATGCCTTAGTAGGCGAGAACTTCGTGTTTGACAGTACGTGGTAGGTTTGCTTGCAAGTGTCTTGTCAAAAGTAATTTCAACGAGCATGTCTTGCCGTGGCGGCTTAGATGTGGCGAGGTCTCTTCTAATGTGTGCATGTAATTCTATGGCCTAGACTAGTTCGGATTCTTGTATCGGTGGAGCGAGGACTGTGACGAGATATGGCTGAGGATCGTCCAAGTCATGCTCAGTTAATCCAAGTGCCAATAAAGTGCTCAATTCCTCGTTGTCGGGCACGTAATTTTTTTGTGACGGAAGAACACCCAGGAGAGTCTATTCAATGGTTGAGAAACCAGTAAATCGTTGGATGGTCGATTTCCGGTCCTCTTGCATTGATTGCTCGGTTCAATATGGTTTAGTTAGATCTCTGAGTCAAAACGCTTGTTCTAGCAGGTTGCATTCATTTTGAAAATGAGACATCCACACATGTGTTCAAGCTACAAGATTGAGGTAGTTGTTTTCGAAGCGGTCATGAAAAGATGATGTAATGAACTGGGGGACCTTCCCGCTTTCCCGCATCTAAAAAACGGTTGACAGGTGTCGTGGCTCGGAGAAGTCAAGCGGCGCGCATGAGGCGAGTTGCGGCTGGCTGAGTCAATGCGTTTCCTGATCCTCATACATATTTTCGTGCGTCTACTCACGCGCCGGTGTGGACGAGGCGAAGTGCTGCTGCATACAGCACTGTCTCCTCTTGGATCTTCCAGGCCGCCCTGGATCGTCTACGCTGGCTTTTTTGCACCTCGCAGGTTGGCTAGGTCTCGTCCGTGCGCTAGTTACGATCTCCAGCGGTGAAACTTTGAGACAAGATCGTGCATGTGTACTAAAGTTCATAGGGAATGGAGGCGGACGGAAAGTCCAACATCGCGCCGCCAAATCTTTGCCGGCAGACAGAGGCGAAATTCTCGTGAGTTCGTCACTAAAGCTGGAGCGCCTCAAGACGTTTTCTGTCGAATTTTTCGGTCCTGCATCTTACATTTTGGAACATGGTTCCGCTATTTTGGGCACTCGCTGCAACCTTTGCGGCTGCAAAGTGTCCCGTCATCTCAGCGTATTCGCCCGGTGGTGCGTAATCCTCTTCCGTTTCATGAGCCATTAGTGACTAACGATAATCTACAGCCCCTAGAAGCACAGAAAGCCCTCGTAGCCTGAGTCAATGCTCCTCAGAGGTGCCACCAAGCGATGTGCGGCCTATCATCAACGTTATTCACCACGCCACTTCCACCTTCACTCTGGACGTCACTGTAAGTATAGGTAGCCTTACTTAGCCAAGCTTTTCAACACCGTACATGATCGCTGGGACATGACTGACATCCTCACGCTGTTGATAGACTGTGGAGGCCGAGACCGAATATTCAACCTCTATCGTCATAATGATCGGACCGAGCGAGACGCAAGGTAAATTACGCCTCAGTCAAAGTCACCATCTCTAGTATAGGTGGCTTTACTTACCATTTCGTCAAGGTCTCTGTGAGTCCACGGCCACTGTAGTCATACCGACGACAACGACGGTCATGATGCCCGTCAAAAGTACCACAGTTGTCACTTTTACGCCAGTGTCCACCAAGACTGTGTATTCCACGTCTTGGATTACACAGAACTCGATTCCCAGCTTCTTCAATGGGCCGATCGAAGACTCTTCGTATGGGGGTATGGGTCCGTCCCCTGGGCATGCAGAGCCAAGCTACCGCCCGCTTGGTAGTCCGCAGCCTCGTAGTCAGGCGAGTAAGCACGCATCTGCATATTATTCCCGATTTGAGGTTTTAGTCTGAATCATTGTGGCGCATTTCCTGTAGCTTCGTTAGAGAAGTCGGCGAATTTGTATGCTTAATCTGAAGTCAATATGCTCCCCAAATTTTCTATCTTACCAAGCATCAAACCCTACAGTCCCCATCGATAACGTTTCTACTGCTCAACAATGTTTTCCCGGGAAATAAGGGTCCATGGGGAATGCCTAAAGAGACGGTGAGCGATTGAATGCCGCCTCTCATCCGTCGCGTAAACCGTGCGGCCATCCCCAACGCGTCCAGGGAAGCGGGTCGTGTTGCTAGCCAATGTCAATTCACCTGTTCTGGGACGGCCCGCATCCGCGCCGTCAGCCAGCCAAAAAGTCCCCAACCCCACATTCGCTCGCTTAATTACGTGCTCTAGTCTCTCTCAACTAAAACCAGACGTACTGCACATCGCTTCCTGCGTCTCTCGTACTCCCTAAAGCAATCCAGTCTCTTGTTTTCGCTAATCGTGGCCGTTTACATATGCGTGAGCCTTTAGGCAACGTCGGTTGGAAGATGCCATGGTGATGCTCACCGCCAGAGAAGCGCTTGCGCTCAAAGGCACATGACTTAATTCACACCCGCGTCCACCGACAAGACTAAAAGAGTAGGTTTGTCGGTTTCGGAGTGCCTTCGGCACGTTTGCAATGTGGTGCTGCTGAGCACACAGCGATCGATGTGACGTGACAATGTGACGAGACTAAACACTTCGCCTGTTTGACTCAACACAGTGTCCAACGCCTACTCCGACCTGACACTACAAGCTCCCGGAATCCGTCTCAGACAGCACTAGAATGATCACCAGCCTTCTAGGCTCTTCAAGGTAGTCGCGAAACTCTATCAGCACCAGCATGCATGAAGGCGTTGGAAAGGCCCAACGGAGTCCCCGTGCGCCATACCTACCCCATCTATGGAGAGCTGAGCCCAAAGAAACGAGCTCACTTCACAACGGACGATCAATATAAGAGACCCTGTGCTAGCTCCTGTCAGGCCTCCTTGAGCTGTGAGAGGCCTCACTGGAAGGGGTCCAGCCTCGCCGTCAAATCTAGACCTGTCGGGATGGCAGTCTATAGGGGTATATACGAGCTGATTTTATGAGGTGGAAGCCGCGAGCTGCGGAAAAGGGGCTTTGATGCACGATATAAGTGCGAAACCTGCGTTGATTACCCTGCGTACCTTTTTTTTCAACGCTCAAGTTCTTATTCTATCTTGTTCCTTTGTCGGGTCTTTTAGCAGTTTGCTATTGTATTGCTGTTTCGTCGCCCTGAAAGATGCTGCCCGTTCCATTCTCTTTCATAGCCGCTCTCGCTGTGGTGGGATTGCCCGGCGTATGGGCGCATGGTGATGGTACGAATAATTGCTTCTCTTCTGTAGACTTACGACTTTCCTAGCTCTTACTTTTTTCTAGACTCCCCCATCTGACCATTTACAGGTGTTCCTCCAGCTGCAAAGCCCACTCCCGCAGCCTACGGCCAGATGCCCATCGAGGGTATGCTGATGGCCGATTGTGACAAGAGCGTCGTTCAGTGCGTGGATAAGAACCTGAAGGTTGTGCGGCAGGCACTATACAACACGACTAGCACTGTTGTGAACTGGGTCGAAGAAGTCACCGTAAGTCACATGCTCTGCCACCCTCAACTGGGATGGAATACGTCCCGCTGATATCAATTAGACACTCGCGACCGTGACCGAGACAGCAGTGTCAGTAGTAATCATGACCGCTCCAGCGCAAACGAAGGGTAAGTCTCCATCCTTCGATCTCTGTAGCCCTTGGGAGTATGCAAACTAACCACTATCCACAGGCCGCTGCGAAGAAACCACCACACTAGCGCAGAACTCCACGACCACGATCGTCATCAGCGTTGAAAGCACTTCTACCGTCGAGTTCGTCCCCGTAACCACGACTACCGCAGTCTCCACGCAATGGGTCACTCGTGACATCACCTCGCAATGCATCGTTCGCTCGACCGGCCTGCCGATTCCTCCTCTGGTGTACCAACAGCCGGTCAATCCTCCGGCTGTTCCCAGCCCTGGCGCTTCGGCTAGCTCTTCTGCCTACGACGAGGCGTACCCTTCGTACAACTCGGCTAGTACCTACACGACTACGGTACAGGCGACACCATCAGCAGAGGCTGAAAACGGGAGTGACGAAGGAGGTAGCTACCCCAATGAGGGCTTCATGGGCGAATATGGGTTTGAGAATGACTAGTCTGCGCCGAGCAACTGGTCGTGAGCCTGGTATGACTGGAAAGCCGTTATGCTTGAAGATCTCACGTATACATATGTATTAAGAGCGCGGGGATGTACATAAGTAGATGGGAGTAATGTGGGAGATAGCATCGAGATTATGGCGCTTGTTATAACATTGGAGATGGCATGTAACTCTAGATATGTGACACTGGCAAAACAACGGCCTCTATACTGGGAAAGTACCTGTCATCTCGGGCACTGCAGCAATGGATCGTGACTGCGAGCACTGCCTCCGGTCGTGAAGGTACAAGGTCGTGCAAGATAGTTCTATTCAGAAATGTCTTATTCCTATGTGTCACCTCTGGATGAGTGAAAAACTGGCTGATTGCATCTCCTTTGTACCCGAGGGTCCTCTCAAATGTTCATTACCAAGCTAACTTTACCATAGGTTCCACGTCGCTCCATCCAAATGCCGTCCAACTCGCCGAAGCAGACAAACCGATCACTCTCCAACGAGGTAGAGCTCCAGCAATGTAGCTGCTCTACTCATCGTTGAGACACTCCTGAAGTAACTCCATCACACGCTTAATCTTCGCCTTTCGCTCTGCATTCTTTTCGTGAAGTTCCGCCGACTCCTGCGCCAGTTTGGCGTTGTCATGCTGCAACTGGGCGTTCTCGGCCTTCAGCTGCGCAAGCTCCTCCTTGCGCTGGGCAATCTCGTACTTGAGCTGGGCAATTTTATCCTTGCGCTGGGCATTCTCTTCCTTCAGCGCGGCGTTCTAGTTCCTCAGGATGGCGTTCTCAACGATGAGGTGGGCGGTGGACATGATGACAGACTTGTATCGCTCGAAGGACGGGTCTCGTAGGGGTGAAATGGAGCGTCCAAAGATATCGGTCGGATGTAGCGTACTATCGGTTTTGGTCAGCGTCCAACCTTCCTCTCAATTCAGTGTAGTGCTTATGTCGTGGATTCGCGCGCGTGTGTGCGGCGAATGCTAGACCAGAACAATGTGTGTGACCTAGGAGAGGGAGGGTTTGTAGACAGGCGTAGAGTGAGGGGCAGCAGGGACTTTTTAAGGCCGTGGGAAAACTTCTGCCCTTGGCTGCGCCTGGATCATGTGTAAATGGCAGGAGCTGCAAACGGACAGCACCTAGCGCAAACGCTAAGCTGCGGTCGCCGTACAGCATGCGGTTGAAACGTTCGCCTGCGATTGAAGCTTCATGTACCGTGAGGCTCCCTAGGATTACATGTAGTCGACATACTTCCGTCGGATGTGGCACCTAGATTTGCCAGATTGGGCTTTACAATGTGGAGGGCATATGCGAAAATTCGATACAATTACATCAAAGACAAGGAGTAGACGAACGCTAAATGTGCTGAATCCTAAGATCTCTTAACGACTTAATAGCGTCTCCAAACACACGTCAAGATGTGGATCCTAACGGTCGGAGGGAGGGTCGGAGGAGACAAAGCTCGCGAATGCGATGGGTGGTGATGGCAAGGCGGTTATTTTGGGCAGACATACGTCTGGGTATACAGGGCTAAAGTGTATGTCTACAGTTAAGAATGGCAACAATAGAACCACGGGTAGCTGTGTATCTTCGATGGGCAGCGATCGTGGCACCACGATGACCCGAGAGCATGTTTCGATTGCTTTTATGTCGCAGAATCTGCCTAAGTCGGTGGAGGCCATAAAAGAGAGCCCATAACACGAAGTCCCTGGTTACGTGTCGGATCTATGCGCCATGGAATCAAAGATCATATCTTCAGTGACTGGACAGGTGAGGCGTGGGTCCTTTAGAAACGGAAGGCGCAACTCAGCCAACAGGTCAGTTGAGCCACGTTCCTGCCTTCTCCTGGGCGCGTCAGCGTTTAATAGTCCCACTCACAATGCCCATAAGTGAATAACATACCAATAGCCACATATATATTTTCTAAATTCCCTGAATTTTAAGATTAGTTCATTGCGCTTTTCACTGTGTTACTTCGCGTGGCACAGTGTTTATAAAACCGGGCTTTGAAGTAGCCCCAAGCGTTAAGCGTCAAGCGTTCGAGTCCCGTAGTGAGATGCAACTACATATAAAAATGTATTGCAGTGAGATGTGACTTCCTATTGGAAAAACGTATTGTAGTGAGATGCAACTATTTATTAGGAGCATGTATTGCAGAGGTGCCCTTGACCTGGTACAGCTTTCTGGTATTTAAATGTATTTGCAGTGCGATCCAGCTGCCCGTTGGAAAAATGATCTTCTACTTTTTGGCTTTTTTTTTGTAGGCTGTGTGCTTCTGCTCTCTTTCTTGCTAAAGAGAGACGACTAACACACTATTTAAGTTACGCAGATGCGTGCAAGGTCTAGCTTTCTAACACCACCGTGCCGTCTCCCTCACACCTCTAAGTCCAGGCTGAGACTTATTATATACTGGAATTGAATTGAATTATATCAGAGTGCCTACCACAGCAGTCACATAATCCCAACATCCCATCGTCTCCACCAAAAAGGCCTGAAATGCTTACTACCTATCCCTTCCACCTTACATTTTTAACCCAATTACATTCCCCATTGCGCGACCTCGACTACCCAGCCGGGCCCACAAGATATCTCACTCCCCCGACAGCTGCAGAATAAGCGTACTCGCAACATCCAAAAACGGAAACGGACTCGTACACCTCTTCTCACCCTCCTTCCTTCCCGCGCCCTTCTCCACAACCCTCTCCTTCACCACACCACCCTGCTCTTTAACCTCCTTCGCCACGGCCTCGGACAGCGTACCATTCAGCACGACACCATCTGACAGCGAGCCCTCGTTAAGCTGGCGCCACACGCCCTTCTCATCGTCCCAGCCATCCTCATGCCCACCCGCCGCGTTATTCACGAGCTCCGACAGCGACAGCGACGACGCGTTCGTGGCTTTGATCTCGTGCACGAGGTTGTGCACGAGGCGCTCGTAGCCCGCGCACTTGAAGTCCACTACGAAGAAGTCGCGGTCGATGCTGTAGAGCTGGATTGACATGTATATGTAGACGGCTTCGTCGGGGCCGGGGTAGCTTGCGCGGGAGCTGCCGGGTGCGTAGTCGCCTGCTTGGGAGCCGCTGCCGTCTTTGTCGGTTGGGGAGATTGACGTGATCCCTTCGACGTACGACGAGTGCGACGTGGTTGTAGATGAGCGACGGCGCGTTGGTAGGTCCTGTTGCAGGTCTACGCGGGACGAGTGTGTGGATGACGGATGCGGGACGCCAGGTGGGTACATGCCGTCTTTGCGGAAACGCGCGTTGATGACCCAGGGGTCTTCGGGGATGCCGTAGCCCCAGTCGTTGATGTGGCTGTAGTGTTTTCTCAGGCGGCCTCGAGAAGGTTCGTCTCTGTCGCCGTTGCGCACTTTGAGATTTTGCCGACTGGGTGATTCATTGCGCTGCTGCTCCCGATCCGACGTCTCATATTCATCGTTTGAAGACGAAGATATCGAGGACCCACGCGAATGACTGCGCGAAGTTTGTCTTGAGCGCGACCCCGAATGTCGGGAGCCGCTGCGGCTGCGAGACTGGCTGCTGCCACCGCCAGGCCGCCGTATTTTGGGTACCTCCCAGTCCGCCCCCATGGCCTTCAGAGCCTTGAAGATAGCCAGCATGGCCTCAGCAGGCTGATTCCGCGACCGTATGCCGAATTGCCACTTCACTGGGCGTGCCTTTTTCGCAGGCATCGCAGTCATGGGCTCAGGGCGCGGTCTATTCGTATCAGTGACGGCTCTGAAATTGGGTCGCAGGCGTCGGGCTTGCACAGCTCGCTCTTCTTCACTCTGATTCGGATGCGGCGGGGTATTGGTCTCTTGTGGATTCGCTGGTTGCTTCGGATGGCCTTTCATGTAGGCCTTGTGAAACTCTGGAAGACTGCTCGGTAGCACGGCAATTGTGCTGACGGGACTTCGAATGCTTGTGATTTGGCTGCTCGACGTCGACCCTTGCCGTGTGCGTTCATAATCTGACGAAGGTGGAGGTATAATTTGCGGCCGAGTGCTGGTCATTGCTTGGGGGATCGAGGCCATGTAATCATGATTGCTTGGAGGCGATTGTGCGAGGAATGGCTGAAGGGTCTTGTCGCTGGTGACGAGCGCTGTATTATAGAGTTAGCACGTCATCTATCCAGCATATTTCGAGTGAAGCTTCACCAAGCTACCGTTGCCTAGCAGGCGCAAAGGATTTTGCACAACACATGAAATCAAGAGGAATGGCAGACTTACGATTCGCCTTCATCATCTGGTTCTCACGCACAATCAAGTAAGCATCTTTAATTGCACTCGGCTCGTCTCGCGCAAGTGCTTCTTGGACATCATGCTTCGCATAACCCATTGTCTTCCCCAGCTTTCCAACAACTGTCTCGTGAAGCTTCTGCACCACGACTTCCGGTTGCGATGGCGCCAAACTTCTTGGATCAATCGCCTTGTTCGGATCGACACCAGTGTCGTAAAAGTCCTCGGGCGGCAGAGACAAGTATGCCGGAAGATCTTTGGTGAACCATGGATCTTGGCGAATCTCATTCACCGTGATGCGATGCACGGGGTTCACCATGAGCATCTTCTTGATCAATTGAACAGCACCCGGCGATAGATAGCTCGGGATGCTGTAGTTGCCAGCCGCGATCTTCTTGAACAAGGTAGGTATGTATTCGTCGTCGAAAGGCAGTCGCCCGACTAGTAGAACGTAAAGAATAACACCGCAACTCCAGACATCGACCTCTGGTCCAGCATACAGCTTTCCGGAGATGACTTCGGGCGCAGCGTAGTTTGGGCTCCCGCAGCTCGTCTTCAAGAAATTTCCGTCAGTCATGATATTACTCAAGCCGAAATCCGCAATCTTGACATTGAAATGATCGTCCAATAAAAGGTTCTCCGGCTTGAGATCGCGATGAACGATCTTGTGGCGATGGCAATACTCCACAGCACAGACTATCTGCTGGAAGAACTTGCGCGCCTGGGCCTCGGGCAGTCGTCCGTTGTTCACGATGTAATCGAACAGTTCTCCACCGGCGTACTCAAGTACCATGATAATCTGGGTCGGCGTAGTTATCACGGTGTATCTACTAGAGTCAGCCTCGTTCTATAGCGAAGCACGATCCTAACCCACAGCTTGATGATATGCGGATGGCGCAGCAACTGCAGATACTGGATCTCGCGCTCTATGCGACCGGCCATGTCTCTTGTCACCAGCCTTTTCCGATCTATGATTTTCAGCGCAACCTTCTGACCGCTGACCTGGTGGGTAGCCAATTTGACCTTTCCAAATGAACCCTCCCCGAGCGTCTTGACAAGGGTATATTGGCCCAGTCTTTGTGTTGTCTTCGAATCGGCTTTAGCCTTGGCCTCCTGCGCAGCCGTCGCAGGCGCTACGGGTGCGGGCGTGGGCTCCTGAGGCTTGGCTGGGGCCCGCCTCTGCGCCGGCATGGAGATGGAGAGCTCTTCCAGGTCTTCGGTATCGATGGCGGCCGACATGGTGGGGGGAGGTGCGTTCGGTCGCAATGGTGAGGGTGAGTGATGGTGAGGATCTGGGCGCGGTGGAGTTTATCGGTGTGGAATCGATTGACGTATTTTGCAAGAGTCCCTAGGTAATTCGACGCTGTTCTGAGCTACCGATGACGGTGTTAGTGAAGCTCTCCACTTGATTATGTCAGGCTCCAGCTTAGCTGAAAGGGTTCAATGTTCTTTCATGTGAAAGCAGGCGCGACGCTCAACCCGACAAAATCGACGACAGCGGGAACGGACGTACGTCAGCCAGTCAAGCTACCCACTGCACCGTCGCAACGTGTTGACCACGTTCAGCCACGGGTACGCTGCCCCACTACGCAAACGCCGGCGGGCTCACCATGGACCGTCCGGGAACTCTCTACGTATTCGAATGTGCGCTGGGCGTACGAGCGATTCCCTCCGATCGGTGAAGGATTGTTGGGCGCAGCGGGGAAAAGCTGGGGGGCGCGGCTACAGTGGAGGGTGTGTCGGACAGTACGGAGGTGGGGCGGACGCGAGCCTGGATCGAGGGACGCCGAGGATGGACGTGGAAAGCCTGATGTGCTCCGAGGCGACGGCTGTATCATGGACTCTGGGGTAACACACTGGAGGTTGTGTCCGCAACGACGGAGGAGCGCAGCTTTCGGGCGCAAATGCACGAGATGACGGTATCCTTGGAGCTCACACACGAACCCCTCTCGCTCGGGGGCCTTGCAGGAGGCCTCGCGCACAGACCCAACGGCGGCTTTGACACCACCTTTCGCCCATGTCCAGAACGACGACGGACGTGCAAGTGTTTTCTGTCGTGAGCTGAGCTGAGCTTCTTAAAGGCGATGTCGTCACAGCTCATGGTGAGCCTGCAAGTCTAGAATCCAGGGTCGCCTCTGGGATACTGACTCGCATATCATCGTTCGCCTGCCCTCCACGCGACATGACCAGCTGACCACGGCCATGCGCGACATACTGCCCCATGGCAGTCACGTTTTCGGAGTCGGAGATCCGGCCCAATCTTTGATCATCGGAGATAACTGACGTCTGTTGGAGGGAGTGTGTCGTTGTCATTCCTCCGCGTGGAATGGTGGCACAGCGCGTCACTAGAGTCTGTGGTGTTGATGTTTTGCCATATCGATGAATAAACCTTGTACTTTGATGAAGCTGTGTCATCTAACTTGGAAGGTATTTATTTGGCATTCCGATTCAAGTGAGCTTACCAATGTAGGCAATATTAGCAGGTATGGTGGAAGATAGGAAGGTCCGCATAGAAGTTGTGGTATAGTTTGTGCTGTATGATCACCAACATTTGCCAGTTGACTGTTGTCACTGCTAGATTTACATGTTAAATTGAGTTCGTGTCATTTAACACTCTAAAGATCTGCATTGTTCTCCAGCTACGAGTATCGCGACGTCTGATCACCAAGTAACATAGGTACTTAGGCCTGGCTTGTGGCGCAGCGGAAAGATCTCGGGAGAGGCATACCGCCATACGCTACTAGAACACATTCGTGACCTTGATAGTGTGCTTGATCAATACGACGAGAATGGAGACCTACCACGACATATTTGATGCTACAGTTACGAGTTTGGCTTAGCGTGTAGCGAAAGCGGTATCGCGCAGAATTGCAACGCTGTGAACCTCGCCCTTCCACAGTGTCCGTATCCACACTCCCAAGCGCATCTGCATCGACTCACTCTCCGGCCACCAGCTCCTGCACGTGTATGTCTATTTTCTGAACAGATAATTTTCATCACCGAGAAGCAAATAACGTCTAGACGTCGCGATGAAAACGTGCTGCACGTCGGAGGCAGGAGAGTTCGCTTCCCCTGGTAGCGCCACTGTCAAGCCCAGAATCAGCTGCAAGATGCGATTACCTGTGCTGCCTAATGGTATAACTTTGCTCACCATTATTCGTTCCTTTTCAGCGTTTTCTCTGCGGAACTATAGGCGGGGGCTCCGATCACCAAGCCCCAGGCACTACGACACTGCAGTGCGATATTGAGAGCCCTGAACACCATCAGCCTTGCGCCCGCGTTGGTTGCCGCCTCCAATTATCAAATCTTGGTTTCTACACTCAGCAGACTCAGTGTTTTCTGAATGGATCATGACGGGAAACGTCCTCCAGAAGATGAACCAAATACGCTCGTTCGATCAGAGCTTTGCCAATCCCATAATCGATGGTCACGTATCCGATCAGGACATTCGTCATATCTCGGATAGTTTGTCACGATCTGGTCACCTCCAATGGAGCAAGATACCTCGCATCTACCTCGTCCTGCACGCCATTGGCCAGCTGCAAGTGATAACAATGTTCATTGAGAACGAGATCTCAGATTTGTGGTTTCCCTTCACCGAACGAACACTTCCTATCGCTTTCAAGGACCAGAACGCAAGAACGCAGTTTCTGGACACACAGAGGAACATTATAAGTGCCACCCTAGATTTCGAAAATGGTACGAAACATTACCACTTCTCGTCCAGTACCAATGTGCCTCTGGTCAAGCTCTCCGAACTCGGAAGGGGCCATTTCGGGTTTGTGGATCGCGTACGAAGTGAAGTCTCCTTTCGTGAGTACGCCAGGAAATTGATACCGCGAGGTCCCAACTTTCGCAAAAACAAGACAATCCTCAAAGATTTTGAGAACGAACTTGGAAACCTGAAGAAACTTTCCCATGGACACATTGTTCAGCTTGTCGGTAGCTACACCGATCCTCAATTTGTTGGGATTCTCGTATCACCTATTGCGGACTGCAACCTGAAAGAATACATAGAAACAACATTCGAGCCGACAATGCTACGGACGTTCTTTGGGTGCTTAGCCGTAGCTGTCCGCTTCTTACATGAAATGTTCGTGCGGCACAAGGACATAAAACCGCAAAATATCTTGGTATACAAAGACCGCGTTCTCCTTGCCGATTTTGGTATCAGCTTAGATTGGTCTGAGATAGGTCACAGTACTACTTCGGGACCAACAACAAAGACAGCACGATACTGCGCACTGGAGGTTGCAAATTACACTAGTCGAAACTCGTCCTCCGATATCTGGTCATTAGGTTGCGTGTTCCTGGAAATGTGGACGGTACTTTGTGGCTTCCCGGTCGAAGCGTTGATTCGACATCTGACAGAGACTGGCACAGGGTCATCTTATTACCACATGAACAAGGAGGGTATTAACTCTTGGTGTGAGAGCACTTGGACTGACACATTCGAGTCGCGTGGTCCGTTGCAATGGATTCGGAACATGATGCTCGAAGAAAAGGATTCACGGTGGTCTGCAGCAGCCCTTGCTGATCAAATTCAAGACTATAGCGAAGAAACCAGTATCGGATACGTCGGCTACTGCTGTGATACTGCCGTCGGAAGCCCAGAGACAGTGGCGACGGATTTCAACGCTCATGAATATCATCCATCGCATAGCACTATTCCTGAGAGTTCCGATGCCCAAGTCGGAACAGCATCATCGACCATTAGTGATCTTGGACTTGCTCACGTACAACTCGATGACCTAAACTCATCACTTACCGCCATTCACTCTAAACAACACCATTCTGCTGTCCGAAGGGCTGAGTCAAGTAGTACACAAAGAAAACATTCCAAAAAGCGAGTCAAAGCGCCAGAACCGCGTATCTAGCAGCGAGCGCGGACGGCTCCGTCAGACTATGGCCCAGCGATATAACGGACCCAACACCGGAAGACCAGGAACGCGTTGCGTTGCAGCCACTGAAAGAGTTTCACGGTCACAAAGTAGGTCGTTCCAACAGCACCCGATCATCATACCCCCAAAGAATACTGATCATTTAACGCATTTCTAGGACGCCGTGTTCTCCGTCGGTGCCTCGGCCGACGACAAGATCATTTTCAGCGCCTCTGGCGATGGATCGGTGCGGCTGTGGAATGCGGATACCGGGAACACTGTTACTACGATCTTGTCCGACGGTCTGAAACCTTGTGAGTGCTCTACGATCTGGAAAAATCGCTATTTGGTGATGATGCTAACGCGGTGTTGTATAGTTTATAGTGTTGTTGTATCGAGAGAGCGGAATCTGTTCGCTTCAACGGGTGGCGCGGGTGGCGTGCAGGTGTGGAAGTATGAAGTGAAATCCGAGAGCTAGATGATCTTGTGAGAAGCTTTAGTGTTGAGGCTATTGAGGGCAATGCAGGTGGAGTTCTAGTTGCTTGGAGTATTTGTATTCGCGCTATTGTTATTCCTGGTTCCGAAAAACTTATCCTATTGATCCTGTTCCTGGATAGGCATGTGCGATTCTTCCCGGTGGATTTGAATCGCCAGCAGAAGTGACTAGTGATGCCCTTGTAACTCCATACGTGAACGGAAAGCCGAAAGGCAGCTGCTCATCCGCCGCATCTCAGCAAGACCTCCTGCCTCCTTAATCCAAACCATCGTACCCTAAGTTCCGGCCGCTCCTAGCCGATCCCATAATTTAACACATAGTATCTCAGCGCTACAACATCCCACCATCTTCTCACTCCCAGATCCTCCTCCCCCGCCCCACCTACGACCCCCGATACGTCGTATACCCAAACGGACTCAACAGCACCGGCACATGATAATGCTCGCCCTTGGCCTCATCCCGTACCACAAACTTGACCTCCACCTCTGGAAAGAACGTCTTGACCCCTTTCTCCCCGAAGTAGCTTTCGGTATCGAAGGTAAGACTGTACTTTTGGTCGCCCGCGCGCTTGAACACGGCTTCCAAGCTATCTGCGCTGAACGAGGAAGAGGACGTCCACGAGGTTACGCGCCCGTCGGCGTTGGTGGTGCCGCTGAAGGTGAGAGCGGAGGGGTTTGGGGAGAGAGTTGAGGGTGGGTTGTGCAGTGTTAGGGTGACGGGGATGGAGGCTGCAGGGCGGCCGGCGGAGGTGTCGAGGACGTGGCATGTTATTGGGGGTTTCTTCTCGGGGGTGGACATTTTGGGTGGCGTGGGGGAGGAGAGGTGGGCGGATACGGCTTCGAGGCGCTGTGCTGCTTGCGACGAGGATGAGGTGGGCATACGGGTATCGCGTGCTTGTAGTTCGGTCGATGTGGGGCGAAAACGCGGTCGGGAGCGAGTTGCGAAGAAGGTGGGAATGAGTGGATAGGCGTTCAATTGAGTGGTTCGCAGGGCTGTATATGTATGGCGGTCGGAGAATTGCTGTTGAGAGATCTGTTGGAGGGGACCAGGGTGCCCCGCCGTCGTCATCGGACGGGACCTGCCGATCCATCAATCTTTTGGCGGCACCATCAACATTCTGCTTTCTCTCCCACGAAGAGAACACCACCAAACGATACGCGAATATCGACGCAATGACGCGAGGAGAAGCTGCTGCCGCCGATGCGGCAAATAACTCCAATGGGTCTATAAGACCGGTGTCTGTGTTGTTCGTCTGCCTGGGAAACATATGTGCGTACACTAACCACGACCTTACACGATGAGCGCAGGAGAAGGAACTAGATCTCGTCCTTCCGAACAATGTCGCACAGTCAATTCGATTTTCTTCGCCTGCGCGGAATCACACATACGCCGCACCACAGCCTCTTCACCCCAGCTAACGTTTCCAGGCCGCTCAACAATGTCCGAAGGCGTCTTCCAATCCCTCACGCGCCCGCCGCTCGCCTCCTCCCACCCTCTCATCACAACCATCGACTCCTGCGGCACCGGCGCCTACCACGTCGGCGACTGCCCCGACTCGCGCACCATGTCCACGCTCAAGAAAAAAGGCATAACCACCTACACCCACGCCGCGCGGAAATTCCGGCCTTCCACCGACTTCTCAGACTTCGACTACATCCTCGCCATGGACGACTACAATCTTGACGACCTGCTCGAGCTGCGCGCGCGCGAGGTGAAGCGGAGAGGGACCGAGGAGAGCGTTGGGAAGGTCATGCTGTTTGGGGATTTTGGGGGGCAGAAGAGGAGGGATGGGCGGGGTGAGGAGGTGCAAGATCCGTATTATGGGGGGAGTGAGGGATTTGCCATGGCGTATGAGCAGGCGGTGAGGTTTTCGAGGGCGTTTTTGGAGGAGTTGGAGAGGGGGGAGTTGAGTTAGGAATGAGGTTTGTGGGTGGAGGAGATGACAGATTACCATGATACCCAAATAGATGCGACGGAAAATCACAGGATGATGCAGAAGCCTGAGGACTGGCGGTGTATTACCTTGGGACTCGCTACATGAGAGCACAAACCCGAGACTCGTGGTGACGCCAGTCTCCCGGCTATTGCCCTGTTCTGGATCGCATTATACCATGCTTCTTCCTGGGAATACATGTACCTAAGTGAAGGTGCACACACCCCTCAGTCGCCTCCAACACGGAATTTTTACCAAAACGCGATCACGTGCAATGCCAACCGACCAATCACAATCTCTTATCCCAAAACTTCCAACAACGACCACACAGCATCTCTATATACCCGCAATGGCACCTACCATCCAAAGCAGTGACTCCTTAGTACCAAAAATCGTCCTCCAAACCATATCGCCTTGCCCGCCCAAACACCGTGGCCCCCTCGCCAAAACCCTCACCACCCTCGAGAAGAAACTCTTCCCCTCCAGCGAAGCCTTCGACTACGTGCTCGAGCTCAAGAAACCCAACATCGGCGTCATTCTCGCTTACGCTTCGCCTTCCCCTCCAAGTCCAAACCCGAAGTCCAACCCTTCCGACCAAAACCCAAAGCCACCGTCCACCCCGATCCCAACTCCTCCCGCAGAGAATCTCATCGGCTATCTCATCTTCCAGCGCCTCAAGGGCGTGACATGGATCCACAAACTGGGTGTCGTGGAGCGGGAGAGGAGGAAGGGGATTGGGAGGAGGCTGGTCGAGGCGTTGATGTGGGAGGTGAAGAGGGGAGGTGGGAGGAAGGTGGTGCTGTGGGTGGATGAGGGGAGGGAAGGGGCGAGGGCGTTGTATAGGGGTGTTGGGTTTGAGGAGGGGGGTGTGGTGGAGGGGTATTATGGCGTGGGGAGGGGGGCAGTGAAGATGGAGGTTGAGGTGGAGGCGGAGTGAAGAGGAAGATGGAGGTGGAGGGAGGATGGAGGTGGTACTTGAGGGTGAGGGACGAACGTTCAGGCGTCGTGAAGATGGAAGATGGTACTTGATGGGTGAACGTTGGCGGGTACGAAGATACCAGATGGTCCACTTTTGGGACACCCACGACACTGCGAAAACCGGCATGCTACGCTCGAGAGGGCTCACGATGCGGAAACGCCTCGCCGGTGCGCATGTAAGCCGTCCTGAGAACGCTAACCTCTTGCTCGCTACGACGGTCTAAAAGTGGTCGTCAGCCGCACGCCCACGGTCGTTGAGCTAATCCTGCGAGACTTTGAGCCTGAGCGGAAAACGGCAGTGAGAGGCGAGGATGGGATTTGCCTCTGTCATATCAAGATCTTTGCAGTGCTCTTGATCTACAAAAAATCGCCTCAAGGTAGCAGGAGATCACGTTGCCGCGTAATGCAGAACTGTATTTTTAGAATGGGTTCGTCACGTTGTGTGTGGAGGGGAAGCGGCGGTGCATGTGGCGCAGAAAAGTGATCCATGATCATTGTCATTACAGGGGGGCGCAGACCAAGTTTCAGGCTGGCATGCACAGGAGAACGGCAGCGGCTGAAGGACAAAGATACATCAAAGGCGCCTGAGCCGTGTGTACTTTGTGGTGGGATCTTTTTTACGTCTTTCTCCTCTTCCACGCCGTCATAACAATCATAACAACGCCGCCGCCGCCGTTGCCTGGGTAAACAATCGACTACGTCTGTCCCCACAAAACGTATCTGAAACCAACGCGCTTAGCCGCAAAGCGCATCGGTTGTCGAAGATCTCCAAGCACGGCTTCGACACTTGCTGGGTTCCGTAAACAAGAAGCAACGCCTGTGTGATATCATTCTGCCGCCGCTGTTAGGGGCGTTTGAGTTTGAGGTTTGAGGTCGCAACAAAGAAGCCAGGCATCATCCCCTCCACCATGTCTGGCTACAACCGCCTTGGTACGTTTCCTTGCCTCTCCCCCGGACGGCTTATAGCCTTGCGAATGCCGCGTGGCTGATTGCGCCCCCCTCGCTTGGTCCGCGGTCCTGGCCATTCCTGCACTATAGCTGCAGAACTCCCAACGGCTCCCGCCTGTCCATGGTTCAACTTCGTGGTGTCAGCGCAGCGCTACATTCCTCAACAACTATCGCTAGGGCCCTTGTACAATCGCTAATATCGCGCATAAACAGACGATCCAAATCATTACTCTCCTCCCATGGATCCGCGACGACCAGGTCGCACGCCCTCGCCGGGGCACCCGCTGCAGCACTACCAGCTCGATAACTACTCACACTCGCAAGCTGGCCCGTTAGAGATTCCCATGGGCCCTGGGCCGGGTTCCGGCACACCAGGTGACAGGCTTGCATTGCAACCGAGCGTATGCTTCCATGATTTGGCCGCGGACAATATGGAGCTGACAGCGGGCAGTATTCGGTCGAGAACATCCCCTACGGTCCCAACGACTACCACGACGATTACACGCCCCACCCGGCGCACCGCCAGGACAGCAACTACTCGCTCGACCCCCAAGCGCATCACGATGCGTACTACAACCCGCCGTACGATCCCTCGCCGCACGACGAAAGTCCGCACCCATATGGCGCGCAGCCCGACCACTATTGGCAGGACGATGATCGGAGGCCTATGATTGCAGGAGCAAATTCATACGGACCTAATCCCCAGACGCCACTCGATCACGATGAATACTTCCCCGGAGATGACCATCATCTGCAGCCCGAGAATCCGTTTCACGACGAGCCGAAACCCACGCCGAGCCCAGCACCCATAAAACGGTGGAAGACGGTGAAGGAGGTGCAGCTGTTCAAGGGAAACTTGGTGCTTGATTGCCCAATCCCGCCACGGCTGCTGAACCAGGTCCAGCATGCACAGCCTCCGGAGCGTGACGAGTTCACGCACATGCGCTATTCGGCCGCCACGTGCGACCCTGCCCACTTCGACGAGAAGCGCTTCACATTGCGACAGAGGCTGTTCGCAAAGCCGAGGCATACCGAGTTGTTCATTGTGATTACCATGTACAACGAGGAGGACGAGCTGTTTGCGCGCACCATGATGGGTGTGATCAAAAACATCGAATACATGAACTCGCGGACAAACAGCAAGACGTGGGGCAAGGACGCGTGGAAGAAGATTGTGGTGTGCGTCGTCAGCGACGGCCGTGCTAAAATCAATCCGAGAACGCGAGCTGTGCTAGCGGCACTCGGTGTTTACCAAGATGGCATTGCCAAGCAGCAGGTCAACGGCAAGGACGTGACGGCGCATATTTACGAGGTGGGGTAGCCCAATCGAATGACGATGTTCAAGCTGACGAGTGACAGTACACCACGCAAATGACGCTAGATATCAAGAAGGGCGTTGTGGGCGTCAAGAAAGGAAACACACCTGTGCAGATGCTCTTCTGCTTGAAGGAGAAGAATCAGAAGAAGATCAATTCGCACAGATGGTTCTTCCAAGCTTTTGGAGCGGTCCTGGATCCGAACATTTGCGTGCTCATTGATGCCGGAACCAAGCCCGGAAAGGATTCCATCTACCACCTCTGGAAGGCTTTTGATCTGGAACCCATGTGTGCCGGCGCTTGCGGTGAAATCAAAGCTATGTTGGTCCACGGAAAGAAGCTGCTGAACCCGCTTGTGGCGACGCAGAACTTTGAGTACAAGATGAGCAATATCTTGGATAAGCCTCTGGAATCAGCATTCGGATTCATCTCTGTGCTTCCGGGAGCTTTCTCCGCTTACCGCTATGTGGCGCTACAAAACGACAAGACCGGCACTGGACCACTTGAAAAGTACTTCCTTGGTGAGAAGATGCACGGTACCAACGCTGGTATCTTCACTGCCAATATGTACCTCGCTGAAGATCGTATTCTCTGCTTCGAGTTGGTGTCCAAGAGAAACTGCCATTGGATCTTGCAGTACGTCAAATCCGCCAACGGTGAAACCGATGTTCCTGTCGAAATGGCCGACTTCATCCTTCAACGAAGACGATGGCTGAACGGTTCTTTCTTCGCCGCTGTCTACGCCCTAGCTCACTCTTTCGACATTTTCCGCAGCGACCACTCGTTCTTGCGGAAGATGATGTTCCTCGTCGAATTCTTCTATCAAACCATCAGCATGATCTTTGCCTGGTTCGGCCTCGGTAACTTCTTCCTGGTTTTTGTCATCCTCACCAAATCGCTATCCACGGAAATTGGTACAGCCGGCAAAGTTTTGTTCATCGTCTTTGAATGGTTATACATCGGTGTCCTCATAACGTGCTTCATCCTCGCCCTCGGCAATCGACCACAAGGTTCAAATAGGTGGTACATGAGTATGGTCTACTTCTGGTGCATCATCATGGCCTATCTCATGTTCGCCTCAATCTTCATCACAGTGCGGTCAGTCCAGGAACAAGTCAGCAAAAACAAGGGATTCAACGTAGGCGATATATTCGCCGACAAGATCTTCTTCACACTGGTAGTATCGCTGGCGTCCACCTACCTGATGTGGCTCGTCGTCTCAATTATCTTCCTGGACCCATGGCACATGGTCACCTGCTTCATCCAATACCTCCTCATGACGCCGACCTACGTCAACATTCTCAACGTCTACGCCTTCTGCAACACGCACGACATCACATGGGGTACCAAGGGCGACACGAAACCCGACAAGCTGCCCTCCGTCACCACCAAAGCAGACGGCAAAGCTGAGATCCACGCCCCGACCGACGACGCCGATCTGAACACGCAATACGAAGCGGAGATCCAGGTCTTTTCCACAAAGTACAAGGAGCCGGAGAAGGTGGTGTCGGATTCGGACAAGCAAGAGGACTACTACAAGGGCTTCCGCTCTGGCGTCGTCTTGTTCTGGATGTTCTGCAATCTGGCGCTGTGCGCGGCGGTGCTGCAGACGGGTGGGCTGGAGGTCACGGTTAGTAATCCGGATGAGGCGGCGCAGAAGAAGACGGATGCTGCGACGATTTATCTGGCCGTTGTGCTGTGGAGCGTGGCGGGATTGTCGCTGTTTAGGTTTATCGGGGCTATGTGGTTTTTGATTGTCAGGATGGTGAGTTTACCCTTGAGTATGGTTGTGGTTGAATGCACGCTAATGATGAGCAGTTCCGAGGGGTGTAGGTCGGGTGTATGCCTGCGAGGTGTGATTGTTCGCGGCGTTGAGATGGCTGTGTGGCTGTCCTTCGCGCGTGAGCGTGGGTTTGTATACCATTTTATTCGTGGGGGCGTTGAGTGTTGTTTGGATATGGGTATGGTACGATTATGAGCCATATGACTGATACCAATGGAACGTATGTCTTGGTCTTTCAATGTTGATGTCTGGAGTGTTGTTATCATTACATCGAGTTACCTTGTATCCCTTGTGTTCCTCTGCTCTAGACGATATTTTTTTTTCGTTTTACTTGCAGTCCGTGTCTCGTATCTCGTATTCCGTTCTGTACCATTGATATTGTTCCACCGATAGCTTTTCTTAATCCCACCCTACACCCGGGCCGCCCCTACTCGCCCCCTTGTTGCTTCCGCCCATTTTTCGTCAAGTAGTCCTTCTGCCTCACATCTTCGCGGTTTTGCCATTTTAGAGGACCTACACTGGCCCCCTTTTTCCTATATCTCTTTAATTTGCGTGCGTGTTTCCTTCACCTTATCCTCTCGAGTATGGCAGAGGGGGACTGGAGCCCTGTAATGGCTTCTGTTCATGCTCAATCGTTTTTCCCGATGGCTCGACTCGGTGGTATTATGCCTCGACTTGTGTGTTTCTTCCTCGATTGTTTTCTAGTAGCTCTCTGGTTATGTGGTAGCTGCTGTTACTTACTCGAAAGGAGGATGCCCCCGACGATTTCGGATGGCTTGTAGAGGAACAGCGAGCCTCGCCGGACATTCACAATACAAGGATTGTTGTACTGGCGAAGCACCATCGCCAGAGAATGAGCGGAGTTGATTGATCGAGTACCCGGTCTCTTGTCATTTTGGTTTGTTTGTAAAAGACCTCGAACGGTACACCAAAGCAAGGGCATCATCATTTCACTGACGCACGAAACTATCACCAGCAAATCCTCGACCATCTTCAACCACCGATCGAGCCCCCTCCGCTCACTTGTAAAGCTCTTCGCACAGTACGCCTCTCCCTGCGCTCCTCGCACACCACTCCGCTCCTCCAGCGCTCTCCTCTCACCGAGACTGTTCCCCGTTCGAGGGCTTCCCTGACATTTGCCCTTCACTTCAGAAATTTCCGCAGCCTTCCGCAGCAACGGTTTCCGCGGTGGCCAATCACTCGCTCCTTCCCTCTACAACAACCGGTCCGAGCTGCTGTCCTATATAAAGCCCACGGCCGCACCACTTCTTCTTCCCTCACCACCACATTCCGCACCGACGTCTACAATCGAACTGCTAGACGGCCTGCTGCGATTGACGCATCGGCACAACAAGGTACGTATTGACTGCGCTTCGCGGAGCGTGTGGCTGCCCGCCTTGCAGACTTTACGTGGCTGCTGTTTCTCTCTCTACGCGCCGTGAGTTGCTGTGAGCTGCCGCGAGAGATAGGACGGGCAGCCAAGACAATTGAGCTCATGCTGACTTTCACTCTTCAGACCTCCCAACCCTCTCACGACGTCCGCCCACTTCGACAACAATGTCTGGCTGGGGTGCCGACGGTACGTATTGCAGCCCGCAACATGGGCGACCTAGCTAACCATCGCAGACGGCGCCACTGCTGCTGGTGGTGACACCGGCGGCGATTCCTGGGGTGCTGGCGGTGGCGACTCTAGCGCTGGTGGCGGCGGCGGCGATGGCGGAGACAAGACTTGTCGATTGTACGTACCTTCCTGCGGTGTTGATGCGTTGTAACTTCAAGGTTCAGTTCGGAATACGCACACATCTACCTCAATGAGACACAGGTTTGGACTAACACACTGCAGCTGCCATCAAGAAGGCCACTTTGCCCGCGAGTGTCCTGACAAGCCTGAAGGTGGAGGTCTGATCGGAGAGTGCTACAACTGCGGCGAGGTTGGGTGAGTAACTGTCGTGTTAAGGCAAAAAAGGAATCTTGACCTGTGCTGACCCAATGACAGACACAACAAGGCCGATTGTTCGAATCCCAAGGTGGAGCGCCCGTTCACCGGCACCTGCAACGTGTGCAGCGTCGAAGGCCACAGCGCGCGCAATTGCCCGACCGTCACCTGCAAGCTCTGCGATGAGCCTGGTCACAAGGCCATCGACTGCAAGTCTCGTCGCAAGATCGATTGGACTGGGGTGCCGGAGCTCACACCCGAGGAGGCGTGGACGAAGCTTGTCGATGCCGCCAAAGTCAAGGATCTCGATGCCTTCCGTCTGTGCCTGCGCGCCTACGCTCGTTCTACACCCGCCGAGTTCGACGTGTCCGATGTGGAGGCTGCACTTCGGGATGACAATATCCCCATCTACCTCATTGCTCTGAAGCAGGAAGTTGCTCCGCAGATGACCATCGTGGATCTTGTTGGCAACCCCGATTGCGAGTTTGTTCTCACCATCCAGGTCGCAGCGAAGCCTCGTCGTGCCAAGATGACACAGGGCTGGCCTGCTGATCCCGCTGAGAACCTGGAGCGACTCAAGTCCGCTGGTTTCGTCCAAGACCGCGGTGTGCCTCTTTGCTCTAACTGCGGCGAGCTCGGCCACATCAAGAAGCACTGCAACCAAGAGATGGTTGAGCACGAGAAGACCACTCCAAACATCACCTGCGTGTACTGCAATGAGGAGGGTCATCGTGCGCGCGATTGCCCCAAGGAACGCGTCAACCCGTACGCCTGCAAGAACTGCAAGCAGGAGGGCCACAAGGCCGCTGACTGCCCCGAGCCTCGTTCAGCTGAAGGAGTCGAGTGCCGGAAGTGCAACGAGACTGGTCACTTCTCTCGCGACGTAAGTGTCTTCCCTGTCTATCGCTCCTAATCGTAATGCTAACTATCTCTTCCTTTGATAGTGCCCCAACGTCGAAGCCCGCGGACCTCGAACTTGCCGCAACTGCGGCTCTGAGGACCACATTGCCAAGGAGTGCGACCAGCCGCGCAATGCCGACACAGTTACGTGCCGCAACTGCGAGAAGCAGGGCCACTTCTCTCGTGACTGCCCCGAGCCGAAGGACTGGTCCAAGGTCAAGTGCTCCAACTGCGGAGAGATGGGCCACACCATCAAGGTAAGTACATTACTCCAATCAGAAAAACAAAGGCTGACTTTTACAGCGCTGCAAAGAGCCTATTGCCGAAGGCGATGCTGCTGGCGATGGCGGTGCTGTCGGAGGCGATGCGGGTGGCGGCTGGTCCAACGATGCTCCCGCTGCTACTGGCGGCGAGGACTCTTGGGGAGGCGGTGGTGGCGACAGCAGCTGGTAAAAATACCAGTGCTCGCTATGGTGACAACATGTCTGAGATCGAAAAGTTACGGAAGAGGGTGGAATTGGCGTATGGTACGGCATGTGGCTGCATTTTGCAACGGTGTGAGGCGAACAGATACTTGGGCAGCTTCTCGGGGATTTGACGGCGCGATTTATAGTACTGACTGCGCAGTGGCTTGTCTTGACGAGCCACCTAAATTTTGGTAGTGGAACTGAATCTCATAAAAGTTTCCAACATTGCGATGGTTAATCTGTCTTTTGCGTGGTGGTGCGAGAAGGAGAGGTACAACGGTATTGACGTTGAAGCAGCAGCGAAAGAGTGTCTTTGGTGCCTCGTAGGCCAGACAGTTTTTGTTTGTTTGGGAGGGAAGCTCGGGCCCCCGGGGAAGGTGTCCTCCACGTGCCACCCCACGGTTCGCAAATGGTCGTGAACGTCAGCTCATCATGAGTCCTTTCCTTTCTCGTCGTGCAACCCGGTGGCAGGTGCATCTAATACTCCCGATGAAGGAGCTTCCAGTAGGCTATATAGACGGTTTTCTCGCCGCCTGGCACTTCAGCGCTCTTACACTCCCAAGGTCTTCTTTTTTATCGTCTTCGACAACCTAACCTGATTATGCGACACGCCCTTTCATCGGAAACAGCTTAACGATAGGCTACTTCTGTAGTTTTATTCCCTCGGCACCGAAGTCTTCTGTTCACTATACTATCACGACGGTGCTGCCTAGGTGAGCGTATTGGAACACAGAGGGCTACCTCGCCCTGCGACGCGTCCACGCTATCTGCGCTTGTGCGAGATACGGTAGGAGGTCGATTCGTTGTTGACATTAATCAACAGTTCTCTCAACACCTCAACACCACGGTTCTCATTAACCACATCGTCACTTGGCGCATGTGTTTCGAAGCATAGACAGGAGGACGATTGAAGAGAGAACGCGAGGGCAAGGGTAAGGCGGTTTGTCTATGGTACAGGCACGAATTGGTAGGAAGCGAGGTATCGGTGCTATGCAGAATACCGTCCCGACCCACCCGCCTGGCGAATCGGAGGCAAGAATGTTCATTTTCTCTTATATCTCCTTAATTAATCGACAAGAAGTGCTAAAAATTTTATATAGTATAGATATAAACTGGTCCTATACTCCACTAAGTTTTTAAAGTTTATTATTAAGGGGCCATAAAGATATATAGCATTCAAAAATAGATAAGGCCAACTGTACTAGAATCTACTTAGTCATGCCTTAATATACGCACGAAGAGAGGGTCGGGACGGTATTCTGCACAGCATAAAAAATATTCCGCATGCTGACTGGCTTGTAATTAGGTCGAGAATATTTGGTGCCTGAATTTTACGCTAACCTACGAGCGATCACATCGCCGTATAAAATCTACAGCAATTCTCGCGTGCCTATCGCATTCTCTACCTGTGCTTCATCCCGAGAGAAAGATTGGTACAGAACCGCATAAGAAGATGTAACCTTAAATGATATTCTACTCATGAGGAGCAGAAGGTTAGCCTTTTGCTCCGCGACAGAAGAGAATGCGCATACGAGTGACGGGAGCATCATTATGGCGGCCAGAGAGCAGCCGTCCAACCCCGCTTTCACACGCATGCCAGTAGAGCTACTAGAGATGATTCTCGTGAACGTAGTATACGACCAGCCAGGATACTGGCGTATTCTGTAGGCCCTCTCTCAGCGCGCGTCTCCAGATTAAAACCCGTTTGACCATCCCGTCTCCGTGATACAGCGAAAATTTTCCAAATCTGAAAAACCTCCGCCTGGCATGTCGACAATTCGTTCACCTCCCATACCTTCTCGACATGCTCTTCACCACTGTGCGGCTCGTCGCATCGCCAGAGCATGCAGATATGGTGGCTAAAACGGATCTCACGGTCTTGAAACGGTATGCGAAGAGCGTGGTGTGCGAGCCTGTGAAGGAGAGCTGGATCATGAGCCGCAAGCTATTTGACAACATTATATTTGTAAGGCCACTTGAAATCGCCATGGATTGTATGCGGGAAGAGTTCTGTCAGGGCGGCGATCCAGAATGGTTCAAAGCGTTTGAGGGAAGAAAATGGGAGGAGTTAGGGGGGGTTGGAAAGAGGGGGTTTATGGCGAAGTACTTGCCGGAGGGACAGAAGCGTTTTACCGAGGAAGAACTGGCCGAAGGTTACGAGGCGTATTTATCCCGGGCGCACGGTACGAAGGCGCTCTTCGAATCGGGGGGCCTGGTCCCGATATGGGAAAGAGCATTGGGGCAGCTTGAAAAGGTGGACGCTGTTACAGTGGGGATGTGGGACTATTCTAGTTACAGTGTGGAGAGGCATGTGAGTACGAGGGGAAAGAGTTGAATGGAATTAGGGCCCGTAGTGCAGGGGCACGATCACTCGAATCGTTACGGGAATTGGCATACCGAGAGCGATTGTACGGCGGTGCAGGCGCCAGTCGGGGAGGCGTTAAGCACAGCTGTGCTGCATGCACTCGATGCGTCCAAACTTCCAGTCAGAACTCTGGAAATTAAGTGCTGCAGCACAAAAAGATTTGACTGGGCAAACGACGAAAATTTGCAGGGCGTGGATTTGTGAGTTATTTTATCTGTCTCCTCGATGGCCTCGTCTTGCTAACACGGCATACATAGCCCCCCACCTCAAAAACCGAACCTTCCGTCCCAGGATCGAGGAGAAAATCGGCTGGGACCCCGAATGCATCGCCGCCGTTGAGGCCTACAGCGCTGGCGCGATCATTGCTCTCCTCCAGCGTTGCGCCAGCAGCCTCACGCACCTAAACCTCCTCTCTGAGTTCGGCGAATGCGTCTGGCCGCCTGAATATGTCGACGTCGCCGTCCTCCCTCCCAAATATGCCCGCACTGACTTCGTTCACCTAGGGATGGGCCGTACAATACGGAATACCGTATTTTTCGTACCGTACGATACCGATGCGCGTATCGTAGGATTAGATCCGTATGCTAAGGCGGGTAAATGCTGCTGAAAATAACTTTAGGGGCTAACTTTGTTTAGAGCTTGCATCTGGATTGCTTATCTTATCCTCTAAGCATTATCTTAGTACTTTATTATTATTAATTAGTAATATTTATTAAATGCCGCGTACTGCGTTTGAAAGCGAGGACGTCGAGGTCACCTTCGAGGGCCTCCGGGCCATTGTAACATGTCGATTTTGCTCCAAACAATGGCATAACAAAAGCCTCGTACGTCTCCGCGAGCACATGGCTAAATGCCCGAAGCTTTCGCGGGAGAAATATAAGCTGTATGAGGTTAATAGCAACCCTTAGATGCTATTTAAGTGTTAATTACGGCTACCAACAGAGACGCTGCGTATAAGTAAAATAGACTCTAAGAAGGCAGATCTACTACTCGCGGAGGCTATATATAGCTTTAGAGTACCCTTTAGCTTTATAAGCTCTTGTAGCTTGCCTTAGGTGGAGAAACTTACTAAGATGCCGCAGGTCGAAAATCCTGCATTCTGTTAATTTCTGAACTTCTTGCGCCCGCCCTACACTCCGCCAGGCTATAAGGTAATTGCCACGACGTTGCTAGACTCTGTTTATAGCTAAATAAAGCGTGATATAAAAGCCGTGCTTAAGAAGGCTAGGCGGTAAATAACGCTAGTTAGTGATAGCTAGACAAACATACGTGGTGAGGCAGCTGTTAATTACTTAGTAGTAACCTAAGAATATAAGATTTTTCTAAAGACTTTATACATGTTGGCGGAGCGTTATAACGCTAAGAACCTAGCTAAAGGGATTTTTAAGGTAGCTAAGGACGTTAGCAAGCTTAGTATTACTACTATTTACCTTAATAATACCTCTAATATAAAGGCGGCGCAAGGTTTACTTACTAGAGCTATACCTAACTATCTAATATTAGGGTGCGCCTCTTATATCGTTAATCTCTACGTCGCTAACTTCTTTAAAATAGGCAACTTTAGGGTAATTTTCGACGCTATAAAGAACGTTAGCAAGTTCTTTAGACGGTCTAGTTTACTTATAGGCATGCTGGACGAGGCTGCTGGGCCTTAGGTGTGGCGGAAAGCGCTGCAGCTGCCGGGAAACACTCGCTGGCAAGGCAAGTTTAATACTGTTGATTTGGTGCTGGAGAATCGCGACTGGATACTTTTGGTGGTGCAGAATCTGATGGTGACCTCTATTATGACCTAGCAGACGCAGAAACGGCGATTCCATAAGGTTATAGTAATTGTAAGCGACGTACGTTAGTGGGAGAAGTTGCAAAAGCTGCGGAGCTTTTTAGTGCCCTTTACAAAAGTAGCCCTGGCGCTCGAGAGTACTCGGCCGAAATTCTCACGGCTATATGCCAGCTTCATCTACTTGCTCACCTCCGTCACTCTCCACACAACTTTGCCGCGAGAAGACGTCCAAAATACGCTTCGAAACCGATTCCAGCAGGTCCACCATCCTCTCGGCACGATTTCGTATATATGCGACCCTCTTGCGCGGCGAGAATTGCCTGTGGCGGTCACTCACAAGATGCAGATGGAAGTGGGCGAATACATCGCCCAGCAGTACCCGCCGACGCAGGGCAACGCCAGGCATGCCGCAGCGCTCTATAAAGAGCTTATGGATGTGCTCTATCGTCAAGACGCCTTCGAGAAGTGCGGTACTGATTTATCCTGGCAAAGCTTCGAGGATTACACCGATCCGGCGGAGTGGTGGCGCATACAAAGCTGCACCGACGAGCTTAAAGAACTTGCTATCTACGCCCTTAGCATCAACCCCACAACTAGAGTAGCTAAACGTAACTAGAGCGAGCACGGATTTCTTTATAATAAAGTTTAGCATCGTCTCGTTAATAAACGGGTCGAAAAGCTAGTGTTTTGCTTTTATAATCTACAGATTCGTGACTCTATTTTGGCTAAGGGTGCTTAGTACTTCGACGCCTCCGAGGTGCCCGAACAAATTAACGTTAACGACTATAAAGATGAGCAGCTTTTGCTCAATTACCTAGCTAAATAAGTACAAGAAGAGCACTCTAGGGATCCTAAAGATACCCAGCATCTATAGCTTTAATTGTATCTAATTCTGCACGTGATCATAGGGCCGAGAAAGGCACCGATTGGCTCAATTCACTTTGCCAAGAATGTACGATAATACCGTAAATACGGTATTATACAAGATACCGTATATGGCTGGCGAGATTTGTCCCCAACGTTTTGAGATTTGTCCCCAAGATGAGATTTGTCCCCAACGCTAGTGATAGCGAAAGTTACTGCCTCAACTTAGTTTAGCGCGTAATTTATGGACGCGACACCATCGCGACACCACGCGTCTCTACTTCAGATAGATAGCTTTTGAGGAGGGAGGTGGTAACTCATTCTCCTGTTCACAGATAACATGGAAGATATAACCCCACCTCCAGACCTGCTCTACGGCTCCCATGAAGAAGCATATAACGCGCTTAAGACGCATAGTATACAGCATGGCTACGGCTTCGTCCTTAAGCGGAGCTAGCCTCACAATTTAATTGCAAAGACGCGTTACTACTACTACTACAACCACTTTAGGAGTAACTTCCAGTCAACTGCAAAGGTTCTAAGCACAAGCACACGGTTAACAGGATATCCTTTTAAGCTTATTGTCTTTAAGATAAAGGATAGCGGCTAATAGAAGCTAGAGGTCCAGGATAAACGTTATAATTATCCTCGATCTATTAATCCTAGCGCGCACAATGTCTACCGCAAGCGTATATTAGCATAAAAGGAGGCAATTAAGTTAATAACCCATGCTAGGGTGCGGCCGATGCAGATACTAGCTACAATTTAAAAAGAAGACCAAGATACGCTAGTCTCTGCGACCGACATCCAAAGCGAGAGGAAAGCAATTCAAGAGAAACACTTAAACAGGAGGAGTTCTATTAAGACACTACTAGATAATCTATCTACTAGGGACTAGATCTTTGCTGTAAAGAAAGACGATTATAATCGCGTACAGAATCTCTTCTTCGCCCATTAAAAGCAAGTGGAGCTACTTCTTGCCAATTCTAATGTACTACTAATGGACTGTACATACCGGACGAATAGATATAAACTTCCGCTACTGCACATCCTTGGCTGCACTAACCTACAGACCTTCTTCTCTACAGGTTTCTACTTCCTTAGCAGTGAAACGCAAGCAGACTACTACTAGGCTATTACGAACTTTCTTCTTAAGACAGAAGTATAACTACCACGGGTATTTATTAGCAATTAGGAAGAGGCTTTAAAGATAGTAGCTCGCTTGCTACTTCTAAGAGTCCCTTAACTACTATGCGTATGGCATATTAACAAGAACGTCTAGACGAAGGCCTAGCAGACCTGGCGGGACGCTAATAGCGGGACAAAAGAGGAGAAGCAAAAGATTACTAAAGACTAGGCTGCGTTTATAAAGCAATGGACTCAGGTGCGTCCAACACTTTAAGAAGGCTATTATATTAAGCTGCATATTCTAACTATAGCAGCTTGTCTATGCGAAGAGGCCGCTAGAGTTCCAGTTAAAGTAGAACGACCTAATTAAAGACTATATCTACTAGCAGGAACTATGTAGATACTTGCAAGAGAACCAATACCTCACCCGTACTAAGTGGGCAGCTGCCTGGACCTCAAACCACCGCCACTATAACACGATTACAAGCTCGCCCGTAGAAGGGATGCATAAGGTGTTAAAGGACTACCTAATAACCTCTAGAGGCGACTTGTTGCGCGTTGTTGAGCGGATTAAACAGATGGTGAAGAGTTAATATAACAAGTACAAGAAGGACCTTGCTTCGTCTAAGCATAGCGTCAAGTTTAAGCATAGGCTAGAGGCAATGCCGTTCCTGCCTTCTGGCATTCACGATATTCTAACACCACTGGCGATCGAGCGCATCAGGCAACAGGATCTATTGCGCCAACAAGAGCAGAGACAACGACGCGGCGGTCACCCTTGTTCTGGCCTCTTCGAGAAGATAAACGGTCTCCCATGCCGCCATACGCTGCAAGAAGTAGTGACAGCCAGGTCAACGCTAAGGCTAAACCACCTTTACGATGACCATTGGCGCTATCAACGCGAGCAAGGGCCATCAGTTCGTCTATCCCTAAGGCCATACCATTCTGTTCTAGAGCCGCTACCTGCTCAAACGCGAGGTGGCCCGAGGAGGAATGAGGCATCAACTCGCCAAGATCTATTAGCATTCGAACGACGTGTACCGCCTTCCTCTTCTCAGTTTCAACCTTCTTATGATCCTCATGATCTGACACTCGCTGAAGTTCTGCGACAAGTGAGTACATCTGTCACTGTATCGGCTCCCACTTCTGTAGTAAACGCGGGCCCTGTGACTACATGTATATCTCTATCGATCCCTGCACCTGCCCCTACGCCTAGTGTTGTATACCCTCGCTCGTCTCCGCCTGTGGCTGTTGCAGTGTCTGTCACGGTAGCATCGCCTCCAGGCTGGCGGGCTCCGTCATTACAAGAATTTCTTGCTGATATCGAGAATCGACGGTCTCAAGCTGTTATGTATCAGTATAACGACATGTTCGCAGCGAACAACTTCTTGGTAGAAACAGGACAGGAAGACGATCCAGTAGAGTTGGTTAAAGCACGGAACATGGCTCTTGCTACAGAAGGGCTTTTCGCTTCCTGTACTCCGACCATGGCCTGGAACTATCATTTCGGAGATATGGAGGCGTTCTACGCTGAGAGGTTTGCGCAGGTTGATGCTCAAAATGCGCTCTTTGAGCCTCAGGATGCACTCCTTGAGCCCAGAGATGAGCCTGCGCAGCGACCCAAGCGGGCCGCAGCAATAGCAGCTCCAGATGCATGGAAAGCTCTTAGCCCGCGCAAGAGACATCGACGTCAGTAGGAGATAGTCTCATCATATGTACATTTATCGTCAGGCGTTACCTGGTTGTTCAGTCTGCACTGCTGTGCATTTTGATTATTGTAATTTATTTGGCACTATTCGAAGTGTGGTTAGCGTTGGGGACAAATCTCATCTTGGGGACAAATCTCAAAACGTTGGGGACAAATCTCGCCAGCCACCGTATATACAGGGATACACTGAAAAATACGGTATCGGCACATCCCTACGTTCACCACCTCAACAGCCCTCAACCTCGGCGCCTTCCCCACCTGGCTTACGAAAAAGTGTCCCGCCCTCACGCGCCTCAAACTGCAAATGTGCAACGGGCGCAGCCAAGTGGATGGGGGAGATTGGCACAACTTAATGGGACGCAATTCGCGACCACCCTCAGCGCATGCATCTCGAGTTTGGCCAGGTCCCATGTAATGAAGCGACGGAGCTTAGTTTCTCGCATTGGACGGGTGCGCCGAGTACGGCGGAAGCGGGTGAAGATCCGTGGATGGACATTGACAGGGGCTTGGGGGACTATCTTTCTCGCACAGGGAATTGGAACAAGAGCTGTAGAATGTGGTTTGATGGGAAGGGGACTGGTGACGATGACGACGAGGACACTGAAAATGAGGACTAGGACGAGAATACTGGCAGTGACGACGGAGATGATGTTTGACAGGAAAACTCCGCCTTTCGGATCGGTTCAGCGGCACAGCTTAGCAGTCAGTTACGGCTCCGTTGCATTTTGCCCCTGTCCCTCCTCTAGTATCTTGATCTCGATTCTAATCTGGATTTAGCTGCTAAGCTGTATCCACCTGAAATCATTTCCTTGCTGCATATATTGCAAGGCACCGCTTCCACGGAATGCTCGGTAAATGCTTCAAAACTCTATTTTCGAGGTACGGTGGGTCATGGCTGAAGTCTGGTAGCGCTCCGATCCCTCAACTTCGGTTCACTCTTCAGTCGCATACATGGGTAACATCGGCCTCAACTATAGTACACAAGAACATTTTGGGAAGAGGAAAGTTTGCAACGCACATAAAATCTCAACACATTCCCCAAACATGCTCTCGTACTACTGCACTAGATACCGACTTCCTGACACCCACTACACGAGGGGAAAAAGAGAACAGGACGCCCACGATGCCCACCGACCCAGCTCGTCCCTGCACGGGACGAGAACCAAACTACGCCCCACGACCAAGCGACACCCGTCTAACAGACTACCCTCTCTTCGAATGCGCAACCTGCTCTCCGTCCTCCGTACCCCCTCCTTCGCTTTCACCCACGCCCCTCCCCACCGCAGGCAACCCCTTCGCCCAGCCCATCCCCCAACTCCGCGCCATCCTCGCCCACCTCCACGCCCACCGCCCCGACATGCCCGCCCCCGACGTCGAAGACATCCTCCACGCCTTCATCAGCCTCATCTTCGACGCCCTCACCGCATGGCGTTACATCTGCCCATGGCTCCCTCCCACCGCCCGCCCGACGCTCAGGGACATGTCCTGGGCGCGCCCCCACGTGCGCGACGCCTTCGACGACATGCTCAGCCACCACTGCGCGCCGCACATGCGCCTGTTCCTTCGAGACATCGACTTTGACTTCCTGTGGAGCTATTTAACAGGGGAAAGCGGCTTGTTCGCACGCCACGCGGACGGCGTGAGGGATACGTTCGGCGAGAACGAAGATCGTGCGATGTGTCTTGGTGCGCATATTTGGGGTACTTTTCTCAGAACTGTGAGGGCGGAGGGGTTCCCAGGGGGCAGGGTGTGTGAGGCGGTACTGCGGAGGTGTAGAGTGGGTGATGAGGTGGCGTTTTTCAGACCTATATGTTATCCCGCCGACTCCCTGGATTTCAGAGCCCTCGAAGAGGCCGAGGAAAATGAAGCGGCGGAAGCCAGGGCAGAGGAAGAGGAGGAGTGGGAGCAAGATCTCGAATCGGATGATGCGAGGGGGGAGTATGAGGAGTGGGATATTGGGAAGTATATGGCACCGTATACACCGTGTAGCGTGCGTTTGGATGAGAAGAGCGAAGAGTAGTTGGTTCAGATGGTAAAGTGCGAGCATTTTTTTCACGTCGAGTGTATTAAGAGGTGGGCCAGCGAAAATAGGCGGAAAGTAACGTGTCCGAATTGCAGGGACGTGGTGTGTGAACGTCCACGCATCTACCCCCCGAAACCGCACTCCTGGCCCTGACACCCAGCACGCAGATACGCCTGCCCAGTCCCTCCTCCAACCGTAGGTTTCCCCCAGTACTCGGGCATCTGAAGACGCCGCCCTCCACACCGCCCGCACCGCTATCGAAACCGCCACCACCGCTCTCGACTGCCTCGACACCCTCCCTGCGCTCGACGCTTTACCCGCCCACCTAGCGGCGCAGTACGAATGGGCGCGGGACAACGCCGTCACGCTCTGGGCGCGGATGGAGCGGTTGTTCATCGAGTTTGATGGTTACGTGGGCGGAGAGTAGGATGGTTATGCAGGCGGCGAGGGATTTTGATTTCGGAGGGACGCGGTGATGCGGTGTGGGACTTTGGGGGGAGAGAAAGGCCGTACGATGGGCTGTGGATGGATGCACCACTACGCCCACATCTCCCTAACCCCAGCGTACCACCACAATCCCGTGTCCCAGCCCCTTCTCCCTACCTAGTCCATAACCTCGAAGCAGCCCTAGAAGCAGAGTTCTCCCGCCTAAAAGACGAGCTATGCAGACGTCTTGGTGAAGGCGTAATGCCGGGGGACGTATCATGCGTATCATGTTTTACAAACGGTTGAGGCGCGCATGGAGATTGTGGGGGTGATAAGGGAGGAGTTGGAGGGGTTGGATGAGGCAAGGAAGGGGGAGGTGGAGGGAGGTTAGCGGTGTGGGCTTTGGAAGGGAATGGCGGGGGTGGTGGGCTGGGAAGGGAAGGGTAGGGGAGGGAGAAGGATGGGAGGGCGGGACGGCGGTTGTGTGTGGACTAGGTTTGTGTGATGGATGTAGGTAGAGAGCACTGGGATTACTGAGGGAAGGAGTAGATATATCAGCAAGTTGTGTAAATCTGCCGAAGCAACTATTAAGCTAGAACGAGGGCGCCTTTGCGGTTTCCATGCTTCCCTGTGCACCCATGGCGTAATCTGATATCCAATCTGGTAGTTTCCCTAAGACTGCTTCCCGACTCTTTTCATATCGTGATGCAGCTTGCGATCGTCCACGAGTCTCTGTTCGGGTATTGATCTCAGTCTCGCGTTCCCTGTGATCCAGCGCCCTCGGCACCACACGCCCTCGCCGATACTTCCAAATAAATCACTTCTATCGCAGCCTCAGATCGGCGGTCCAGACACCACGCCCTCAAACCACCGCTCATCGTCCCACGGGATATCCATATCATACACACACTCCACCTCCCTCCCCTCGAGCTTCCGGTCCCTCTCGCAATGAATACACTCGTTCCCATCCCCGGCATTAAAGCACTCGTACCGCCCAGCCCGACTCCTACACGGCCCACAGATCAGCTTCGGCTTCTGCCGCACATCTCGCACGAACAGCTCGTCCTCCATAACGCGGTAGTTTACGCCGCAGAGACGCCAGAAGTCGTCGGAAGAGTAGATCAATTCTTCGTGTGGGACTTCCTCGCCGTACATGTACGGTGGGATGTACTTGTTGCCGCTCGAAAAGGTGCTGGTGAGGAGGCGTAAACGGCGGTTGGAGGATTGCAGGAGAGATGATAGTGTGTACAGCGGGGCGCGGATGGGCCCGTTGAGGATGGATTGGAGGACCGCGGCGATGTTGGCAGATGGGAGTTGGGATAATATTTGCTCGGGGTTCTCGTTGCTGAAGAGGATGGACAGGTCGACGGGTCGGGTCATGCCTTTGACGACTTCGGTGCAGTGGCGGAGGACGCGGCCCGGATGTTTGATCGTTTCTTCATTTACGCGGCCAATGACATTGTTGGCCCAGGAGACGTCCATTACCTTTAAAGATTCCAGTGATAGAGGATAGTCGTCGCGCTTGACGTGGGTGAGGAGCATGGTTTCGATGCCAAGAGAAAGGGTGCGGAGGGAGGTGAGGTCGCGTAATCGCGGAGTATTCGGTTCCAAATCGTCGACTAAGGAAGGAAGGTACTGGGTGGAGCCCGCGATGTGGGATAGGTGTTCAAGCGAGTCTGCTTGACGGGCCAAAGCTTTCAGGAAAGCTGGCTGGGATGTCCGCGTTGAGCTGTCTGCGCTCGGTAAGCAGCCTGGGAAAACATGTAGACGCTCTCCGATGTTGAGTTCCTTGAGTGCCTTCGGTAGACTGAGTACAACATCCAGGAAGTTGACATTGACATTGCACTCAATCAGCGTTAGGGAATTAAGGGGTGTAGAACGCCTTTGCTTTTCTGTGATGTCGTCATGCGTGATCTTAGCATCGAAATTGGTGCAGGAGATCGTCAAGCGCTTCAACGTTGGATGGAGGAATACGACTGCACAACGGCCGAATGTGAACTTCCTCTTGTCGGGCCCGTGTCCATGGAGCGTGAGAGACTGCAACATTGGCAGCGTAGACTCCACGCCCTTCCTTGGATAAACGCTGGCCTCCAGAAGCGTCGCATAGTCGATCTTAGTCCAGCCATCAAACTCCTTTGTGTCATTCCACTCGACGTTGTTCGGACAAGGTGACTCGATCGTAAGGTGTTTCAATTTTTTCATCAAGACAATGAAATGATTCAATTCTTGAATACCGTCTCGACCTCCATCCGGATACCGTATCGACAGCTCTTGCACATATTCCGATCTCTCCTCGCGGAGGTCCAGCGCGGCTGCAATGCTCCTCGCGTGATGCCCACTGATTACAAGCAGAGAACGCCAAATGTAGGGCTCGGTAAGACCTTGAAAGCGGCGACATGCCGCAGCGAGCTGACATAGCGCATCGCGCGAGTCTATTTGGTCGATGATTGAAAGAAGGAGCTCGTCGACCAGAGCGAGGAGTCCGGCCTGTGGGATTTCCGATGCCATGGACGGTTGAGATTGACGGAAGATCGGGCGGAAGTGGAGTGTTTTGCGCTTTTTAGTCTTCTGGGGATGGACATCCGGCATTAAGAACACCTGGGATGGAAATGGTCTTGGAATGGGTGTGTACAATTGCTCGACGGGAATAAGTTCCACGCTGCTAAGGCGCTGAGGCGGGACACTTATCGATAAGGCGGATCACGTGACACGCGGCGCCCGAGGGCGGGCGGGCTTGTCCCTGCATCTAGCAGTGCAAACTGTCTCCACCCAGTTGAATGTGTTTAAGCAAATTATGGTAGCGCGATTCTCACAAGATCTGACTTGAGATCAGAGAGATATTCGGGGTTTACAAGCACAGCTTTGAACCCAATTTTAAGTACTGGCACGATCCATACTCAAAATATCGGACATAGTGCTTTCATACAACATATTTCATGAAGAAAAAGGGGTATATGTACCAACCACAGCCCATCTGACACACTCATCATGCATTTTGGTCCTACGTCATCACTTTGCCCCGTGACCCTTCCATCACCGGCAACATCTACCTTCCCCACTCTGTACCTTACAACCAGAAACAGACGCCGGCGAGCACTGCGGCGAGCCCGAGACCCATGCTCTGTAGCCCTATCGAGGCTGTAGTGGGTGCAGCACCCTTTCCGCTTGCCGAAGGCGTGGCGCTGCCCTCAGCACCAGTGGGTTCGGCATCACCTCCTCCGCTGGCAGTCGTGCTCGCAGACGCTTGAGCAGCCTGATACGTCTGGCCTAACGTGGGTAGCTTCGACTTTGCATCCACGTTCCAAACGTTGCTCGTAAAGGCAGGGCAGGGCGGCGGGGACAATGTCGGTTCGTAGTCCGAGGCCTTTACACCTGTTGGATTGAGCGTGTTCCATCTCCTGCTGAGGGCCTCGAAGTCGGGGAGGGGCGTAGGCTTGCCGGAGCGCGTGAAGCCATCTGGAGGAGCGCCTGGATAGAACTTGGTCAGCGTACGTTCTCCACATACGTTACGAACCTCGATTGGGCTTACCATCGGAAGCAGGGTCGACTTCTTCGCCATACTTGACGATTCCGTATTTGTTTGCCTCGTAAATCCATTCGTACACTATAGCGCCGCTCCAGTTCTCGATCATTTCGTCACCGAAGATGGCCTCCTGGTCGGCCCAGTCGCGAGGGCTCGGCACGATACAACCGGTCTCCGAGAGGAAGATGGGAATGTTGTACCCAACATCCGTCACGTTCTTGATAAGATCGGAATAGCCTATCGTCAGGTAAGCCACATGGGTTTACGCAGCTTGTGTTCGGGTAGCCTACCTGACTGCTTGAAGCCTGAGTCTCCGCACCATGAGTAGGCGTTGAGCGAATAAAAGTCGAGCGCTTCGGAGGTGTTACTGCCGCAGGCCAGGTAGTTTTGCAACATAGGGCGCAGCTGGGCAATGTCGGCGGCCGAGTAGCCGATCGGGATATTGCGATAGTTCTTCGAGTCGCGGTATGCCTTCATGTCGCGAGCAGCAGCCTTGACGTACGGCGCAACAACGGATCCGTTCTCTAGGGGTTCATCAGCAACGTGCTCTCTGTGACCACGCGAATAGCATACCGGTAGTCAACACCTCGTTGCCCACAAAGAAGCCCGCCAGATTGTCATACTTGTGGAACGTGTCCATGACGGCGGCGAAGCGGTCGTGCTGTGTTTCATTCCACTTCGGGGTGTTCTGCTCGATCTGCGTGTCGAACGTGTCCAAATCTAGCCAAATGTATATGCCAGCATCCGCAAAGGTCTTCATGCAATCGTCATGGTTAGCGGACGGGTCAACGTGGTAGACGCGTATCGAGTTGGTGCCAATCGTCTTCATGAGGTCGGAGTCGAGCCTGCATTGGGTATTGTCAATGAGCGGGTCGTCGGGGACGAGTTGGTAGGCAATGCCTGCACTTCAGTCAGTAAGGCTCTAGGGCGCAATGCTCAATTTATGTCTACGCACCCTTGACAAAGAATTGGTTGCCAGACTTGGTGAAGAACTTGGAGCCTTTGACCGAGATGGTGTCGATAGCGGCGGCCGAGGCTGCCAGAGCCGAGGCCAGCAAGACGGAGCGCATCTTTGTTAGGATCGAAGTGGCTATGGGTGCGAAAGTCTAGGAACGACGAGCTGGTGACCGAGCGAAAGGTTGTTGGGCAATTAAACCAAGAATGATAACACAGCAGAACGTGTTCTAACGAGCGAACGAATACGTCATGGGGGGGTTCAAAAGCCCGGGTATATTCAGCAAAGGCAGTCGCACCTGTCAACAAGGAATCAAAGAAGTAGCGAGTGAATGGGTCGTCTCTGAGCGAGCGAGCGACGGTGAAGAGTGAGGAATAAGCCAGGGTGAAGGTGCATTCCCACAGCACCCCCCGCCGACCGCTAGCGCGGGTGGGTGGGCGGTTGAATTTGAGATTGCCATATGAGTAGCGAGATGCTGGTGCAGGTTGGCTGTCTCTGTTGTGCATGAAACGAACGCCTGCCCGCGTTAATAAGAAACGCGCCGCGCGGGTGACTGCACGCGGCCATGCTTGTTGCACGCGGTGCCATTGGCCAAGTCGCATCAAGCTCACCCAAAGCGGCAGTCATGGCGGAGCTTGTGGAACGCGCGGCCCACCAAGTGCTTCTTTTTTGCGCACAACACCACGCACAGCAGTGCTTCCTAGGTATGCTTGTGGCGATTCAACAGAAAATCCGTCGCTACAGCAGTTGCGTTTGGAGTTTTAGCACGCCTAGTCCCCCCTCCTTGCTGGACAGGATTGTAGTGGCGTCACAGGAAACCTGATTGTCCCATGGCCCGGAGATTAATAACGATGGTAAAGGAGATGATGCACCTCTTATCTGTAGGACGTTTCATAGTCACACAGGACGGGTGACTCGGTGCACGACATGAACCCTGAAGTAAAAACAAATTATATCGGTGGCTACAGTACGTTCCACAGCGCAACTGCGCCGTTAGAAATCAATGCACGCCATTACCATCGCCGAATGGCGACATCGAGTACTTTCCATATTTATTGCAGAGAAGACTACGAATCGTAGATCCATGTGTAGATGCATTCGGGCACTGAATTATTCATGTCAATGTAACTAGAGCTTAGATATGGAAAGGGCGTTAAAAATCACGAGTGCGTCAAAATCCAAGCATTGTGTGGAGAATTTGTGTGCGCATGGTTAAACACATTCTAAATTCAGCATGGTGTTATGGGTATGACGAAACGATTTCTACATTATTGTGGTGAGATAAACAGTGAATTCGGTACTAAATTACAGAAAATATGTATAGCTGCATCGATACGCAACCTTCACATGGAAGATTCCCCTCAATGCATGAAGGTGATTTCTTGTTGAAGTGTCCCGTACAGCGACTAGATACTTCAAGACCTAGAGACAAACTTAACGAAGAAATGGACACAGCCCACCTAGGTCCCAATCTCCACCCCCAGCTTCTTCCGCAACTCCTTCGCAACCTCCCCAGGCTACTGCCTATACCACGCCATAACCTTCTCCGCCAACTTCACCCGCCGCCCCAACGTCTCCACATACTTCTCCACCTGCGCCCTAGCCTCCTCCTCACTCACCTTCCCCAGCTGCTCCCCCCGTACTACCAGGGTCCCCGCCGGCAACTGCGCAAACAGCCGCGTCAACGTTTCAACATTGATCTGCGCAATCGTCCGCGCAATTTCATCTCGCTTGGCTTCCGCCAAGCCTGCGTACGTATCTGCAATGATCTTCAGCGTGTCCATAAGCACGGCGAGGGGAATAGGGTCCTCATTTGCTCGACGCGCGTTGAAGTCTAGCTCCAGCGCTTTCTGCTCCTTTTCGAAGGCGGAGTGGATGTTGATGATGTCTTGCTGGCAAGTGCGGGCGTAGGACTGCATTTCTTTGATGAGGTCGATGGCGAAGGTTTGGGCCGCGTCGAGGGGACGGGAGGAGGTGATTGGAATGTCTCTACAGTTGAGTGGCATCTTATCTTGAGATTGGAATGGGAGTTGAAGGGGCTGTTAGTTTGGAATAGGAGAGGGGATCTACAGGGTGAATGTAGATGATGCTTTTGGATGAGGGTTGAGAGGTTGTTGTTGTAGTTTGGAGATGTATGAGCTTGTTATAGGGATGGAAAGTATGGAGTGAAACCAGCATTGTGAGCGGGCAATGCAGGATATCTTTCTGTGAAGGCACAATGTACTTGAGGACTATGCTGTTGACGTTGCGTCAAAAGTCTATACAGCACTTGAGCAAGAAAGGCATATTGAAGGTCCGGTCGATGTGCCCACGGTCGAAATTCACGGGGCGACGTGCTCACTTATATCTAGGTACCAGCGACGCCCGAATAGGACCGTCTTGATCTCCCCTAGCATACGGTCACTGCAACGTCGGCTGCTGAGATCTTTCAACAACGGCGCGTACAAAAAACTCTGTGAAATAGTAGGATCGAATTTTTGGATATTGCGAAGAACATTTGAATATGGAGCTGTCTGAGCGGTGCAAGAAAGGAAGTGGTGATATGACGTAATCGCTCTAGCGCGCCTTTCACGCCGGATCCGCTAACATGCACTGTCGCACCACGAACCATTTGAATGCGTCCGTCATGATGGTATGCCCTCCAGGATCTCTATTTCTGCCTGACATTCTTCCCTGTCCCGGCCAAGGACGTTGCGAGTTCCATTCAAACATTTTTGGGAGCTCGGCGGACCTGAAAGACGTTCCAGAGTCTTGGTACTGCATGCGATGCGAGAAAGAACATCGCACGACTGTCGAGCCTATGCCCAAAATTGTCGCGGATTCACCGTCTCGATTGGAAACCTTACCCACTGAACTCATCCAACATATCGTGAGTTACCTACCTCACGACCTCCCAGTTATGCTAGGCTGCTTAAACCGTACTCTATACCACAAAGTCGGTAGCGCTAGACTGAAAGCAAACAACAACCACTGGATCAATCCTTATACCTGGAACGAGTTGGAAAAAGATACTCCCGCATGGGCACCTTGTATCGATTGTCAGACGTTCAGGCCTTATACTTCTGAACACGCTTGGCCCTGTCTAAAAATGCACCGGGCTGGTGACCGGATACCGTCCACGGTCTATGGGTTTTCTGCTTTCTTGGAGCGCAAGGTCATTGAGTATTACCAACATGATGGACAATTCGAAATTTGCTCCTCGCTGTTGGCCTGTGCTGGGACCTGCCACAAGCCTCTCTCTTCATCTGACCGGGGCGTGCTTGATCATGCTGGGTTTCAGGACCTCTGCACCGATCTCGGCATTCCGATACACTACGAAGCACAACCACGGATACTTAGAAGTGGCTCTTCTTTCACTGTCTTGGTGCACATCCAATATCGCATCTCCATACCGTTGCCATGGACTTCGTTCAGCACCTCGCAACGCTATGCCATACTGCGCAAGCTCTACCTGTGCCCACATGTATACGCGTCGAAAGTTCAATACCGAGATCCAGACGACGCAACATTTCCAGCAGACTCTTCTATCGCGCACTGGCTACCGCATCAAGGACCTGTTCCAGAAGCTCGATGTCATTGCTCGCAGTGTCCATCTGTGTTTTTAAGCAACTTCAATATCAAAGATGATCAGGGGCGAGACCAGATAGTGTTCGATGTCTGGAAAACTTCAGCAAAAAGGTGTGACGACAATATACCTGAAAACACGCTCTGCCAGAATCGGGACAAGTGGAGGCCGAATAGAGCCGAACTCTGGTCGTTCAAGAGAGCGAAGCCCATATAATACTCCACATAGACATACATACCTGAGACCCCGATCGCTCAGTCGATCTGGTTCTACGCCCTGTGGTTAACACCCTCTATATCACCAGGAATCGGGAGCGCTGCAACACATCAGGTTTTAATCGTTCGCAGCGGAAATTCTCGAAGCAGCAAGCCTTTTGCGACGCTGAGGTTGACGGCCCAAAACGGAACGCTGAACTGCGCCCCAAGTGTACATATATTAATGGCATCTCCTCCAACAGTGGATAAATATTACGAACGCGCTCAAATCTAGTCATCATTGACCACATATTCTATCCCATCGCGCTATAAATCTACACCATGGCGCCTACGAAAGTTCTCGTCACTGGTCCAACCGGCTACATGGGCGGCACAGTATTAAACCATCTCCTCAACTCCAAGAACACCACCACGCGTAGTCTCGAGCTGAATGTGCTCACGCGCGAGAACGCTCGCGCCGACACGTTCCGCCCAGACACCCGCATCGCCCACGTCTACACCATTCACGACCTTGACGACGCCACCGCCATCACAGCCGCAGCATCCCAAAACGATATCGTCATCCACTGCACCAGCGGGTTCCATCTCGTCTCTATGAAATCCTTCATCAAAGGCCTCGCCCAGCGCAAAGCGACCAACCCCGGCGCAGACGTCTACTTCATCCGCACAGACAGCACGGCCAACCTCGCGGACCGCCCCATCACCGGCGCCCTCACCGAGTCCCGCAACTTCAGTGACAAGGACGCAGATCTCTTCGCGTACCTCAAGCAGCGCGATGCGCAGGAGCCGTATCCGCAGCGCACGGCTACCATCACGGCTACTGAGACGGCGCTCGCGGAAGGCGCGTCTACTACGGCCGTTATGAGTCCTACGATCTATGGCGTGGGATCTGGTCTGTTTAATCACTTGACGATGCAGGCTCCGCTGCTGATGCGGCATGCGCTGGAAGATGGGAAGGCGCGATACGTCGGCGATGGAGCTGGGGAGTGGAATTGCGTGCATGTGGAGGATCTCGCGGCACTGTATGAGCTTCTAGTCGTGGACTTTGCGTCGGGGCGGCGTGTGGCTCCGGTGGGGGAGAGGGGTATAGTGTTCGCGGGGACGGGCACGTTTCGCTGGAGGGAAGTCGCAGAGGGGATTGCGCGGGCGGGGAAGGCGCTGGGTGTGTTGGAGGAGGAGGTAGTTGAGAGTGTGAGTTTGGAGGATGCCGCGGGGAAGTGGATGCATGGGCTTACGCAACCGTGTGAGCTGGTTTTTGCGAGTAATTCTAGAACGAGGGCTGAGGTCGCGGGGGAGGTGTTGGGGTGGAAAACGACGAGGACGGGGGATGCTTGGGAGAGAGCGTTCACCGGAGGAGTTTGAGGAGGTGCTGAGGACGCGGGATGGATGAGGGAGTGTTGGTTGTGCCGGAGCTTGGCAGAGATCGCGTGTGCGTAGAGCATATCCAGTACCATTTTCAAGCAGATGCTAGACTGACTTCGCCTTTGCTCGTGTATACAGGAGTTTTTCTCTTATTGCAATTTTTACCCCTCAGATCTTATATATCAGAAAGAACCCACAATTCTCGGCCCATATGTAATTTGATTCCGAGTCGTTCTTCGTAATCTGACACATTTGCAACGGCAGGCAGAGGCGACTGTACAAGTCGATATAGACTATTGAAGGAGCAGAACATTGGTACGCGAGGAAAATTGCGAATACGGACTGGCGCCCACACTGCTGGGTGTCTGACTGTATTGGTACCGTCCGGAAGGGAACACGAATGGTTCCCCTTTATTGGGACGTAGTCATGACGAAATGAGTAAAGGCACCAAAGAACGAGCATCCCAAGCTCCGGAGAACTTGTTGAAGGATGTCTGCTTAGTCGAGTCACAGGCTGAGAACGCGCTGAGCGCATTATGCTGATAGGTTTCGTGGAGACTGCTGGGAAGTTCCTGTTCAAGTGGGATGATTTGAGAAAGACATCGTGATGAGTATTGGACGATGCGTGAAGGTAGCGAAGGTTCAACAATACTTCGATGATCCCTGATGCAAAGAGTCTCAGAACTCTACCAGCAGTACGATGTCTTGATCGTGACCTGCTCTGCGACGTCCGGCGGGCCGCAGTGGTACAGAACGAGTGGTCGCACATCGCACATTCGGCATTGTATACCGGTGCTTCTGGAGAACACCCTACGTTCCCAACGCGTTACCGATGAGCATCACTGCCGGATTGAGCGGGATAGAGACAGTTTCCCGCCAACGGAGAGAGACCCATTGTCATCACCGAACCTGGATATTCCCTTTTCGGTGTCGAACTTCACCCTCCCTCACGATCTGAAATGGCTGACAATCCCAGTGAGACATGTCGCGACTCCCGCGGCGTTAGCGTCAGTAAGACCAATAAGCTGCAGCACTCCCTGTCAGAGCCGCACACACTGGCGAACATGTGGCCGTGTAACATTGATTGAGAGCCCTCGCCAACGCGTGGAGAATTGTGCAGACAGATTGTAGCAGTCTAAGCGATTGGCCAACGGCAATACACCCCCCGATCGCTCTCCAACAGCGCAAAAAGCGAAACAAGAGGAGGACGAACAACAGCCGGGATCGCGAGATCAGACGGCGATCGGACAGCCTCATCGGCCGCCTGCCGCTAATGGCATCTGCTTTTCCGAGTTTCTGCGGCGCAACCAAGCAGTCTTTTGCATCGATGTCGTCAGCACAAAAGGACGACTTTGTTGACTTCCCAGCAGTCGTCGCCAGCGATCGAGGTTGACGCTCCGGAGGTCGTGGGTGGTGCTGCCGAACAAATGCATGTCTTCTTTAACGGCAAAATGGCCGCCCGCGCGAATGGTGCAATACGACAATCCCTACCGAGGATGTGCTAGAGTGAATTGACCGCTGCGCGTCCCAGCGGTGATTGGTAATGCGGGCTAACATGGAGTTGGCGCGTGGCATGGCGCTGCCCTAGCGGGTCTTGGCAGGGAGGGAGCCACCGTGCTTTTCTATGGGCAGTAGCGACCGATGACGTTTCCTCACCTCCTTCACCTACGTCACGGCACCCATTCACCTCGGAGCAAGTTTGCGAGCAACACCACGCTCGCGCGCATTGAGACGGATTCACGACCAGGTACCGACTACTGTCTTTGTAGACTCGCTCGCGCAACGGTACGGAGACGAGTGCAGCCAAAGGGCACAGGGTAAGGGGCGCACGCGTATTGACGTCACGTCTTTCATTCCCGTCGACGTCTTCGAGGAGTAGCCTGCGCCAGATCAGAGTCTTGATTCGCAACCCCCACTTCCGGTATTGCACCGGGTGCAAGTGTCCCCTGGGGTACGCTGTAACTGTTCTGGCTGCTGCGCATGCTGCTTGCTTGGTCGTCGTTGTTGCCGCTGCCGCGATCGCGCTTGCCACCTTTTTTTTTGCAAGGCCTGCGAGACGCCCCAGCATCAGCAGCACGACAGTCGCATCGCATCCATTACCGCCATCTCATCGCAGCGCGCATCATCGGCTGACATATTGATTGTTAGAAACGGCATCCCTGTGAATCGATCGCGACCGCTGCGCCGTAAAGGTCCGGAGCCAGAATATTGGTGAGGTGGGAAAGAAAGGGTTGCTGGGCGGTTCCGGAGTGAGACGAAGATCTCCCATAAGTCACCTGCCGACGTCATTCCAACCACCACAATGGCTGCCGCTACAACAAACCCGCCGACGTCAACCATGTCGAGCCCCAAAGATAATGCGAAGAGATCGCCTCCTAACAAAACAGAAGGTACGTGATGCCGTCGCATACCCTCAATTGCTTGTCGCCGCTAGATGCACCTGCCCTCGGACTCACCCTCCGTTCCTGCCTGCTATCCATCGTGTCGCTGTGTCGTCATGGCCCTTTTGTTGCACAGTGACGCTGACCGCGCCCATTGTAGAACCCGTGAAGGTCGAAACTGCCGACAACGCACAGCGTAAGTACCTTCTCCACGGTCGCGACTGCTGTCGCCGCCCATCAGCGGTGCGCACCATGCTGACTCCTGCCAGCGCCGACGACACAAGAGCCCAGCACCACAGACGCAAAGCTGGCCACGACCAATGCGCCTTTGGGCCCGCCGCCGAAACCCACCACCACTGGCGACACTCCAGACTACTTCAACACGTACGTGATCCCATACACACAAAGCGACCCGCACAGGCTTTGAACCGCCTTCGCGCTGTCTCTCTCGCGACTGCCAGACCTCTGCCCAAGAAGATGCGGTTCGTTCGCGACGAGATCAATGCGCAGCTTGATTTAGAGCCTGTGGACCTCTCCGACTGGTTGATGCTTCCGTCCGGTCGCGCCCTCTCTGAATGTTGCTGACGTCCGCATAGGGTGCACAATACCTTCAGCGTTGAACCCAACCCATTCGAAGCTTCTTTTGGTATGTTTTACACAGTTAAGCCATCCTTTTTCGTCCAGCTAACGCATGTTCAGGTGGTCAGTCGGGACCTGCCGAGACTCCAGGGAAGACCATTCTGCCCCCTGTCGCCAACATAACGTCACCGTCACCGCTTCCTGGCATTACACCTGGCTGGCAGTCGTTACGCGCAGGACCCTTGAGTCCTGCTATGCTTACTGGTCCTGCGAATCAGACCGACTACTTCAGCGAATCCTTTAGAGGCTTCCCTACGCCTAACGAATCCTCTATGCGCACTGGTCTAACGCCTGGTGGAGGCGGGTCTATGTTCCCTGCGCCCAGTCCTAACACCCAAGCCCTTTTCAATCTCCAGAGCACGGGTGTGACACCGGGTACTGCCGAATTCCAGCAGTCCGCTTTACGCGCTGCCGCTCAAGCTAACCAGAACAAAGGTGTTACCTTGGGCCCCACATCTCAACCTGAAGGCGCCACCGTTGGAATGGATCGGTCAAATAACTTCCCCTTGCAACCACCTCAGCAGCGACGCGCCCAGAACGATCCCTTTGCCAATCATGACGTTAGTAACGCCGCCAATGATCTACTCTCCTTCGCAACGCAAAACGGTGGTGCTCGTAACGGCCAACAACAGTACTCCATGCCGCCTCAGCAGCAGGGAATGCACGCCGGCCACATGCCCGTACAGCCCGTGAATCATAACAACAGCCGAAGGAATACCAAGGGTTCCATCAATAGCTTAACTGGCTCCGCGGACACTGGAGACTTCTCAGAAAGTGGTCAGAGTGAGGAGGCGAAGACAAGTACCCGCTCACGTGGAAAGAAGGGTGGCGCCAATGGGAAACAGGTTGCCGGATCCAAGCGAAAGGCAGATGAACCCAAGGGCAACAGCAGAAAGAAGAGCGTCGCGCCCTCCATCGGTGACGAAGACGATGACATGCACTCTGACGATGACAACCTCAAGCATGAAGAGATGGGCGGTAAGAAGATGACCGACGAAGAAAAACGGAAGAACTTCCTGGAGCGAAACAGGTCAGTCTCATCCCACCGCCATGCACCATGGCTATTGCTAACGTCGTGCCAGGGTCGCTGCTCTCAAATGTCGTCAGCGTAAGAAGCAGTGGCTTGCAAACTTGCAGGCCAAGGTGGAGCTATTCGGCACTGAAAACGACGCTCTCTCCGCCACCGTAACGCAACTGCGTGAGGAGATTGTCAACCTCAAGACACTGCTCCTTGCCCACAAGGAGTGCCCCGTATCCCAAGCCCAGGGCTTGCACGGCGCGGCCATGAACAACTTCCTTGGAAGCGACATCAACCATCAAAACCCTTATGGCATTGCTCAAATGCAACCCAACGGGGTGCACATGGGTATGCCTATGCAGCCTAACGGACAAATGATGAACCGGTACGTATACGCACCCTCACCACCGCGACCAGATGCGAACTACGGGAGAGGTAGTCCCTGATCGTTTTCCGAGGATGCACAAGATAGCCGTGGAGTCACAAAGTCACTCGCCGGTCTGGCGTTGGGTTTTGTGTTTCTAGCTTTGTATTGTACATCCTGGGGAAACACGATGTGCGCCTACGCATCCTGCCCACTGGAGTCCAGGACACCGACTTACGGCCTATAGATAAACAATACTTAGAGTGCGCTGAGCGTGCGACTGTGTCCCATCACCTTTGGCACTCACTAGATTCATCATCTACCCATACTTCCTTGTAATCTCCAGCACCTTACCCTTTCTTCCTCCTCCTCGAACGCATGGTCGGGCGTTCGGCATCCCTTGGCGCACGTCACATCGCCATCACTCGGAAAACATTTCGGATGGCACGGCACGAGGTACAATACGCGATCACGATTTATATACCTACCCCTTTTCCTTAAGTAACCTGTATTGATGGGTACTGGTGTACATACAGAGGACGTGACTGTTGGACTGGCGTTTTTGGCGTACAACAAACCGGCCTGTCTGAGCTCCTTGGAGCAGCCCGGGTCCTCTTCTTCTTGCTGCGGCAAGCTTCTTCGGCACTTGCCTTTCATTCCTTCGCGGTGTACCCATCGATTTGGCATACATGGCTTTGTTTATCTGTATCTTGCAAGGATAGGGTGGTCTGGTGGAGCGGCGGAATAAAATACGCGTTGGATGCGCGTGCCATTTTGGTCCTGGGGGAGGGGGACCATAGACAGCTAGTCATGGGTGTGTACACTATCGAATGAAATTAGTTCAAAAATACTAGGATTTTTGTGCGGTGCTTTTTGAGCGTTGGGGCAGAATTGGCGGTATCATGGAATGGGTTCTCACAAGGACTGTTCGTTTTTCCATGCGCGCCCTCACCCATCAATGCCGCGTTCTCTTGCTCGATATCCTTTCTATCCGTCCACCACCGCGTTCCTCCATCCCACGTACGATATACTGCGACACGCCTCGCGTTAGCCTCCCCTCTCTATCTCATCAACCATCTCATCAGGAAGGCACGGCTCACCCATACCAAATTGGCGTCACAATCATCTTTCAAGCACAGCTCCGGCAGGCGCGTAAGCCGCTCGGCGGTATCTAACCCCCTTTATTTTCTTCAAAAGTAGAGGAGCTGGAGGAGGTGAAGGGCGGGAGAAGAAGATCTAAGGATGGTGGTTAGTAGGGTTTAAAGGGCAGGGGGAGGGAAAAGGCGGACGGGCACGTACAAAGGAGATAAAAAGTAGAGTAGGGGTGAGGTAGACGTCGAGAGGTTTGCGACGGATGCGCTTGAGGAGGATGGTCAGGCGGGACATCCCCTGGGGGATGGCGAGGGTGTGTGTAGTGGTGAGAGGGAGGAGAGGGTGAGGGTGGGAGGGGGAAGTTTGGTGTAAGAGGTGAAAGTGTTGGGTGAGCCCTGGGCTTGCAGCGTAAAGTTACTGGTAGGGTTACTATGGAATGACGCGAGCGTGGATTGTGTTGGGCGGGTCCGGCGTGTTGATGGGTGGGGAGGTACATGGGTTTGGGGATGGTGAGGGGTGCGCGGTGTGGAGGACAACAAGCAATGAAGCCGATCTCGCAAATGTGGATTTCGGGGATGGGACGCCATGCGACGCATAAGTTTTTGCGGAGGTAGCGAGCTTGGCTTCTCTGTCGTGCATTGATAAGTTCAAGCAAGTGCTGAGATACGCGTTTAGGTAGGATTATGACACTGCTTCTTCGGTACGCTCACACCCAGTGGGGCTCAGCAACAACGGGTCCACATGTAGAATCCTTCCTCGGTACCTATGGTACGTTTGGTACGTTTGGTACGTTTAGTACCAGAGCATGATCTCTTTAGGGTTCAAACTACGTACACGCGACCCAGTAGCGTCATCCGATTTGACGGTACCCTAGGTAGCTTGATGTTGAGCGGCTGGAACCGAAGGGCATGATCGTAGGGTAGAAGGTTTGTTCGTAAATTGTTGTGATAATTATCTTGTCGATCATTCGTGTCCACACTATAAGATTTTTTCGCCCATACACCCATATGATAGACATGGTCGTCTGATAGGAGCAACCAAGTAGCAAACGTCTTACTTGAGCGGCCGTGGGAAATGTCGGCCATGAGGACGTAGCGAACCTCTTCGTGAATTGTTGGAAGATACTTGCAGAACGCGGCTGGAACTATTCCAGTAGCCAAACTGGTCCACTTATCGAGGCGGATCTAGTCGATGTTATTCGGGATAGCATCCACGGAACCAGAGCTTACATGACGGGGTGGGATAGTTGCTCACAAGGGAATATTATTCTTCACGGCTGGTGCACGAGCTCGATAACCGTAGCACATAAACGATGGAGGGCATTTTGCCAGCTACTGCGAGTTTTCCACCGAATCACACCAGCATATTAAGTGATTAATGCCAGCTTTTCAAGCAACCCTTTCCATAAAGACAACGCGATCGCAACACTTTACTGCTTAGATACGCTGGATCCCGATGACGAAATTGGCTGGGGCGTGCTGCATCAAGCGATAACTCGGGGATTTGAACAAGAGAAGGCGGAGAGACGGCTTTTGTGGTTCACCACGATGCTGTTTCGCGAAATCGATCAAAACAGTGGCCTTCCAAGAAGGCGGTGATGAGTGGCAGAGCCCTTAGAAACGCTCTAGTCCTAACGTCTCCTTTCTAGATTGGGCTGTTGACGTGGCGAAAAAAATAGTCGAGCACCATCTCTCAGGAAGACCTTTGATAGTCACAGGGATGAATGACAAGGAGATGACCTTGAAGCTTTGGAATAATACGTGAAGTACTTTTGGTGGAAGATTGTTACGTAGAGGAATGCGTGGTGATGCAAAACAAGGCTGGACAGGGCTAGACGCACTCCCATATAGGTTTTCATATGATAGATACCTAGAAATTTCCTGGATTTGAGACCGCATTCACCTTGCTTTTCTCATCACGTTCTCCTGGGGAACTTTCATATCACGCTGGATGTTACCAGTATTGCGCTTAGCCTACCCAAGTTCAGTTCACGCTCCGCAAGCTTCGCACCGTACTGCTGAGGCCCAGGCAAATCTACCAGTGAGGCCAGATTCTCGTACGGAGGAAGCCGCTAGGTGAAGACTGCTCACCTCGTCCAGCCTCCTAATCGCATCCACAATCGCTACCACCCAATATCCGCCTCCTGCGCCCTCACCACGCATATCTGCCCTAGTTTTGTGTCTTGTTTTAGTGCGCCCTTCTATTACTACAATTATTATGCATTTCTTAGTTGCTGTGTATCGCATGATCCGTTCAACTCGTTAAAGACAATAAAAGCAAATCAAGCTCCAGCCTCCTGGCATGGTCCCTAGCACCTTCTCCTCCCATGAGTTCTTGGCCTCTCGAATATTGATCCTGTTATTGGCCCTAGTTCTTTTCAAAAAATTGTTGAATTCCAATGAACATACGAAGGAGCTCGTTTTTATTGCCTTGTCGCGCCAACTTCTATTTTGCCTAGCGTGGCATTTTATCAAAAACGAACTCCTTCATATACCGATTCATCAGCTGGAGTTGATTAATAGCTTATTCTCCCTTCCATGTGGCCACCTCGAGGTGCTTTTGCCCCAGCCCCACGCTAGGCACGTCCATACCCTAAAGGATGTATACGTACAAGTAGTTGCAAAAACCCTTTTTTAGCCTTTGTGGAAGTTCGGGCACCTAGTGTGACCAGGGTGAACAGACCTTACGCTGGTCATATACAAAGAAAAGGAGGATCGGCGCTAGACACCTGAACTTCTTAGGAGCGCCATGCTTACAATTGAGAAAATTAAGGAAGCGACAGCCTGTCTCTCTTTTGCTTGCGCTTTGGGCTTGGGTTGCCTAAAGACTGTGAAAATAATCGAGGGTGTTGGCGTTTTAGCCAAGGGACAACCCAGGTGTCAGCTTAAACGTCCGACACGCCGTCCATCCACGATATCCAAGCTGCGTGCGTCATTAAACATACGATGGCTTTGGCATATACAATCCTCACAACCGTTGGATTAGGATTTGAATTCATTTATATCGTGCTCCACGGCTATCTGCGCTTGACACAGGATGGACGCGAGCCCCCTTGCCGTCGAAACCACAATCCCTTTCATCACCCCTGCATTCGGTCTTTCTAGACACTTATTTCGATTTCTTGAGGCACAATGTAGCCCTGGCGATTCCGCCACAGTCTTGCAGCCCTGTGCTAACAGTGACTAAAAAGCGATATGCACAGCTACCTATTTTGACGCTCCGTTTGCCAAGCCAAAGGATATACGTGGTTAACGATGCGCAGCTGGTTAGCGCTATACAGCGACAGTACAAGACGCTCAGCTTTCAAGCCGTCGAAGATCGGTTTGCAGATATCCTTCTGAACCTCAGCCCTACGGCCAAAGCACTTGTGAAGCGCGAGGCCGACGAATGGCGTAGTAGCCCAGGTCATGCACCTAGTCCGGGCCATGTGCAGTTCAAGGCGATGGCTCCTGGCCCACAGCTGGACCACGGGATGAGAGATTGGGTCCCAGAAGGCTCGAAAGTTTTGAAAACGTGACTATTTGAATGGGTGAAAGAGGTGATCCTCGTCCCGACCACAGATGGTGTATATGGACCAGTAAAGCCGCACCGCGGCCGCACCGTTCGCAACAGCTTCTGGTGGGTCTTTCGACTTATCTGATTGATATGCGATAGTAGTGCTGACTTTAGCTAGGACTTACTTCAAAGGATTACCGACTATGGCAAAAGGAGGCCGCTGGTTTGTGCCGGATAGTGTTGCCGCCAGTTGCTTCCTGGGACACGTCTTCGAGAAATACTTCCTGGAAGGCGGCCATGAAATGTTCTCTGGGTTTGCCAACTCCATCTACAAATACTACGAGGATCGCCATTTTCCTCTGGAGGACTATTCCCAGATAGTGGGCAGCAGTGATGTCCATGGATGGATTGGATTAACGAATCCATCCATATCCATCCAATCCAAACAGCCCATGGAAATCCAATCCATCCACGTAGATTGTTCTATACCTAATTAGGCGTCGTCTAGACCTAATTAAGGTATTAAATTAGTGGTTTCGTCGTCTAATAGTTTTCCTATGGCTTGTTAAGGCAAGCGACCTAAAAAATCGTAATATTTAAACTTAACTTTACCTAGTTTAACAAAACTTTTACAATACCTATTTAATAGCTCTAAAATAGTTAAAGCTACTTTTATTTAGTATTTTCTTAAATCCCGCGACTTATCTTTACTAGTTATCTAATTATTTATTAAAATGCGCCTTTAGTTAGATAGCGAGCGCCTACGGCACTAACGCACAAGGACCTCTTTAAAGCTACCTAGTGTCTCCCTACCTACGCTAATAATTATAGAAGCTTTAAAGGCTATTAAGACGCCTATTAAAGGGGTAAAATAATAGATTAAGTTAAATTCTGCGTTATTATAAACCCGTAAGCGTGTCTAGGCGCCAGAAGTAGCGTTAGTGCTAGACTTATAAGACTCCCTATAACTATCCGTTCTATTAACTTAAAGTAGCCAGCAAAGTAGCAGTACGTATAGTATAAACTTATAGTTACTTAGTATATCTATTAACAATGTTTGTGGCTCTATTACTAACCCCGTTACTATACCGTGTTTTATCAGATGACGCACGGGCATCACTTGGCGCACGATTTCCGGATGCCCACACCCACTGCTTTTGAGGCTGTAGAGCTCTATATAAGAGCTATTATCGCGAGATTTTCTAGTGGAGAGGTCTATGAAGCTTAAACAATTAATTGCTTATAATAATTTACATGCGAAACCTCTGTAGGAGGCGTATATTTCTTATACGCGTGCTAGGGCCGGGTGTAGGCTCCTTATTAATAATAGAAGAGAAATCGACCTTAGTAATATTAGGCGCTTTATATAGACAAGACAAAGTAGTAGAAGTAATTAGCTAACATTTCGTACCCCTTTAGGATAATTATATATCTTTTTAGAGTTATTTTTTGGCCTCGCGTGCAATACGTGCTTCTTTACGAGTAGTAGCCTTGCTACGCTGCTCCTAGAGGCGGATTTCTTTGGCGGCAAGCCTCATACGCTTCCTCTCCTTAAGCATGGCTTATTTCTATTCTTTCTGCTACTTTCGTAGAGCAAGTTTCTCCTCCTTCTATTATTATTACAACTGCTCGTCGGCATCCTTCTGCGCCTGCCTATCTCGGGCGTCTTAGACTTTGGCGGGCGACCAGAGAACAGCGCCTCTATTATACTCTAGCAGTGCTTTAAGTAGCAAAGGCTTGCCACGCTATCGCCGCTTTCTCTTATTAATAAGAGCTTCTTTAAGGCGGTTATTTTCGTGCTAGAGAAGCTGCTTCTACATAGCTATATAATAAATTATCTAAGAGAGCTACTGCGAGTGTTTAGAATAGGTATTTTTAACAACCTCGCGCAGTAAGCGCTCTATTTTTCTCTAATCTAAAGCGCTAAGTACTAATAAGCTACTTTTAGAGGATGATAGCCTCTCTACTTCTACCTTTTAAAACTTTTATAACACTACCTCTGCGTTTAATAGTGAGAGGCTAGTAACCTTAAAGGACTTAATAATTGTCTTATATTTAAACGCTATATTCTAGGCGCGATAGAACATGCAGAAGAAGTCGCGCTTTATAATAGAGGTAAGGCCTTAATAGCTATACATAAAGTCCGAGAGCTCGGTGGAGTATGCGCTAGAGAGAGGCTTAAAGAGGTAAACGTTAAGTAGCTAGAGAGTATAGGTAGCGTGAGGAGGAAAGATAGCTAGGAGAATTCGATTCTTATTATAATACTTAATAAATTCCATCGTTATATGGGAGCCGTAGCTATTAAGGATAAAGAGACGCTAGGAGCGACGCGCCTTTGCCTTTGTCTCGCGATTAAACACTTGTTTTAGCTATTATATGCTAATCTTGTTGTTCGTCCATCTACTAGCTAAGGAAGTAAAGAAACAGTTATACTCTTATAGGTTAAAATCTTAAAGCTATAAGTCCTGTATATTACTAGAAATAGCCTAGTAAATTAAGGTTAGCGTGAGAGCACTGCCGTCAGCGCAAATATATATAATTATTATTATCTACTCTTTATTGCTATCTTATATAACTTGCTTTACTCCGCTATCCTTATATCTTCGGCGGGAGAAGATGCGCTTTATCTTTAATAGTACCCTAATTAAGAAGCCTTTTTCGTCTATATTATATATATGTTGCGGTTTTACGTTATACTGTTCGATCTTCTGCGCCAAAAGCTTAAAGTAGAGGCTATATTTAAATACTAAATTAGCTTTATGCCGTGACGCGTCTATACTAAAGCTCTAATATAATATAAGGTTAATACGATATCGAGCGATAAAGCAGTTAACCTAGTATTTTCTAGTAGTTCTTCTAGCTATTTCTGAGGCGAAATTCTATATTATTTATCTTGTAGGCGGTAGACCTTATTAGTAAAGGTTATTAATATAAGTTATAAGAGCTTTCTCTTGCGTGGTGTTAAGGAGGCGTATATTATTAATTTACTAAGCATGGGTGCCTTAAACCCCGTGGTGGCGCTTTAATAGCGTTGTTCGATTATAACTATACTTTTTTGCAACTATAGTGTAATTAGGTGTTTCTCCAGGATTCAGCGATTTCAGCGACTCTAACGCAGCCTCAATTGGGTCCATATTGGTGTAGTTATGAGAGGGTGAAGAAGTCGAAAATTTGGCGGTGAGCGTGCGCCAAGTGATGGCTGTGCGTCATCTGATAAAACACGGTAGATACTAGTGTTAATAATTAACTTAATTCTTAATTAGAGGCATCAGAATTAACTTCGCAATATACTACCCTAATTTAATTAGTATTAGCTAGAGACTTTATATATGCTATAAGACGCCACGAGATTAAGATATTAAGCTTTAATTACTTTTAGGTTAATCTTACTAATAACTAGGCGTTTAACACTTACACTAAGGTATACAATCCTAAAGGGAGGCTTAACTTATAGATCTAGAAGTACGGCGTCCCACTTAAAAGCACAAATAAGAAGACATTTACTTAGTTCTTCTTATATAAACCGTGCTATATTAACTGCTTCAAGGCGAAGATCCTTAATATAAAAAAAGGGTGTAGGTTAGTTACTAGCTATCTTAAGAAATATAAGATCTTTAATCTAAATTGTTAGCCCCTTATAGGGCAGGATAAAATAAATTAGTTCGCGCTTAATATATCTTCTTTAAAAAGTTTAGCTACTATTAATACTATAGCGTCTTCCTTTAACGTTAATAAGTTCTATTAACTTTTAGTTAGATAGATTATTATAAGCAGGATCCCCTTTGTTAAGCTAAATACTAAGGAGCTCCGTAAGGTGTTTTAGTATCTTAATTCAGCTACAAAGATGCCTCGCGCAATCCCATCTCGCAATACAATAAGGCGTAGGATCTCCGTGGAGTACGCACGTTCGAAGGATGTAGTTACTACCCACCTGGACCAAGCTATCACGAAGATTTACCTAGCCTTCAACTTATAGACTTCTAGTAATAATAAGTCGTATAATAGTATTGTCGCACAGTTTCTTAATAAGAAAGGTAATTTACGAAACCTTCTTTTTACTCTTAAAGCTATAAAAGATGCCTATACTAGTAGAAATATTATAGCATCGCTATAGGGGGTTATCTCTTACTAGGGGCTTTAAGACCGCGTAGGATATCTTACCTCTAATAACGCCGTAACTAACAATATAGTAATAAACGCTCTAGGGGAGATTTTTAGGGAGAATTAGCTTAACTTTAACCCTAAGTAGCAGCGTATAAGGTGTATAAGGCATATCTTTAACCTTATCGCGAAAGCGCTAATGTTTAGAGCTAATATTAGTAGCCTAACTTAGGCAGAGAAGGTGGCATTTTTTAAGTAATATAAAGCTTATAAGACTGTTAAAAAGCTTCGCAATATTATTAAATAGATTAGGAAAAACACCTTAAGAAACGCCAGGTTTATTACTACTTAGGAAGTTTATCCTGGATAGGTGCGATCGGATAGCCTTACAAGACCTTTACAGTTAATACTTAGTAACGCTACCCGCTAAAATTCTATATACTTAATAATTAAGCGAGCTATAGTGCTTAAAGAGGTGCTTAATAACTTTTATAGAGACAAATTATAGTCTCTTAATAATACTAAATTGTAGCGGCAAAGTAGTAGCTAGCAGAGTTAATCTATTAGCTACTATTAACTAGATCTCTATCTTTCTATAGCTAAGTAGTAGTACTTAAAAGAGAATCTTAAGCTTCTTAAATCTTTAAACGAGCTTACTTTGCGCCTCTAAGGTTATCTTAGTAATAATAATAACAATCCTTAAAAGTATAATAATATTAGATAATTATACACTTCGCTAGATAATTTCCTAACAGACCTCGAAGCTCAAGAACTTTAAGCACGAATGGATAGAGATATCTAGCTTAAATAGCGTCTTTACAAAGGCTGGGAGACAGCATCGAAGTACTACACCTTGTTTACAGAGTCTCCGGCCTACACGGTGGCAATCGTCTTAGATCCTACCCGGGGCATGGATTACATCCGTTCTTAATAGGCAATAGAGCATCTAACTTAGCCAGGTATTGCACAAGGATAGATCAAAGAGCTATATAACCGTAATTATAAGAATAAAATAATACTTAACTAATAGAAGATAGACCTATCTTCTTCTAAGACTACCTAAGCGCTCTTAAGATAGGAGACCTTTACGCGAAAAGGTTAAGCAAAGGTAAATAAGAAATAATAAGTAGATAATAACGAGTTAGTAAAGTACCTTAAGCTCTCTTAGTTCGCTATTAATATTCCTCCTTTTATTTAGTAGCAACAGGATAAGCAATAATAACGCTAGCTAAGAGTATCTTAGATAGCTCTTAACGTACTTTCTGCTATGCCTATAAGCGATGGACCTAAGAGAGCTTTTAGCGGCGCAGGTAACCTCATTACAAAGCCCCGTAATCGTCTTAGTAACGATATTATAGGGTATCACGAGTGTATAGCTTCATGGGAGAGGGCAGGATTAATTAAGATTAGTAATAACTTTATAAAAGACTTAGATAAATTAGATAATATAAATAAGGAGATATTAGACTAGAACTTTACGCACTATTTTTTATAGTGCTCTTTTCTCCTATATTAAAATACTAAGGCACTTTATTAATCTATTTCTACTATATTATTAATAAGGTGTTAATATATTATCTAGTTCGAGCGCCTGCGTGGCTAAAGTAACGATTCTTAATACTAAAATAGCTATTAAGATGGATATACTTAATACTAAACGCTAGAATAAGCTTTTGCGACATCTGTAGCGTCTAATAGTGGAACATAATAAGCTTAAAACAGATGGATTAGATTTCCATGGATTTTGTGGATTTCGCAGCACTGCAATTGCTGTCTTGGGCAATACCATACCGGCGGCTTTCTGGTTTGTCGTGGATCTATATTCAGATCACAAGGTGTTCGAGTCTTGTAGAGAAGAAGTGCTCGCACAGGTCGTGCATACGAAAGATGAGGAAGGCAATCCTGTGCGGACGCTCGACATCACTGCGCTGAAGACAGCATGTCCGCTGCTCAAGTCCGCTTTCAAGGGAACCTCCGACGGGAATCCATAGAAACAGGTGTCCGAGATATAGATGAAGACTACGTGCTGGATAGCAAATACCTCCTTCGTAAAGGGGCACTCGTTTTCATTCCCCTAGTGTCCCAGCATTTTGACCATGCGCGCTGGGGTCCCGACGCAGGGGAGTATTACTATGATCGTTTCGCGGACAAGACCCGCCCACGAGTGAACAACAACTCTTTCCGAGCGTTCGGTGGTGGTACCACGCTATGCCCTGAGCGTCACTTCGTTACCACAGTTGCTTGCGTTCGCGGCCATGCTGCTGCTGAGATTCGAGATCAAGCCCAAAGATGGTCGATGGGTGGTCCCGACCTCGCTGAACGCTCATATGACCACTACTATTCCCTCCCCTGATTTCGACATGGACGTGGAGATACGGAAGAGGGCGGACGATGAGAATGTCATGTGGGTGTGGAGGCTGAGCGAAAGCGACCACGCAGTCATGGGTGGAGACCTAGACGAACATAGCAACGAAAAGGCGTGAACAGGCAGAGCATTGCAAAGTACGTCCTAACGAGTGCGAAATGTTTACGGCCCCCGCGGATGCATTCTCGGCGGACCTCGGCCCGGTGCAGAGAAGGACCAATCATATGGTAGTAGGCTGAGCCTTATTCGTCATTTATTGGACTGGTCCGCTCTCTCCACTACGATGTGGTGCGGACGGCAGTTCCATTAGGCTAACGCCGAAGTAATTGGTGCTATGCATATTTGCTGCGTCACTGTTATCTATAGATGTTGGTGTAGCGAACAGGGGTGCTTGACGGCCCAATCACAGGTAGCCGCTATCTTCGCACCAAGGTTATCAATAAACAAATGTGCTTTAAAATTTTAATTTAATTTAATTTAATTTTTTAAATTTAAATTAATAACTCTTTTATATACTAAATTAATAAATAAATTTAATTTAATAGACTTTTTCCTTTAAATATTTTAAGTTTTTTTTTAAAAATAGCTATTATAACCTGTTATAGCCTAGCCTTATTATAATATTAGCTAGCTAATTACGTACTTCCTATATATATAGCGCGTTAACGCTTACCTATTTCTCTTCCTTTAGCTTACTTGCCTATCTTTATAACTTATTTTTTCACGTCTTTGCGCACCTTTACGCCTATTATACTACTAAAACAAAGCCACGAGCCTATTAAGGCAGCTAAACCCGCGCCTAAACGTCCCTATTATGCGCTAAAGCCCTTATAGAAGGCGCGCTAAAGCATTAGCAGTTAGCTAACTAAGCGCGATAGTACGCCTAAGCCTCTATCTACACGCCTACAGAGTGTTAGGATCCGTTGAGACCCAACATGACGCGAGGCGGGGCATGGCCACTTATCCGTGCGACCAGCCAAGGTTCCTGACTCAGCCACAGATCACGTGACCATGTCACGCGTCCCAGAAGTATCGGGCGTCCCAGAAGTATCGGGCGTCCCAGAAGTATCGGGCGTCCCAGAAGTATCTTGGCATATGGGACTTTGGGATTCTTGGGACACCTGGGATTCGTGGGACGAGTCATGTATATAGGGACACGAGGATAGTCTGCTATTATCGTGTTTAACCTGTTTATTAATCTATTATTTAGATCTGAATAAGCAACCTTGTTAATTTAATTATGTTATACCCACCTTTGATACTAACGCCCTAGTAACAAGCGTAAGCTATTACTACGACCTTCTCTTGTCCTACTATAGTATTTCTGCCCGAGAACCAACCTTAGCCCCTTAGGGACCAGCTACCCCTTTGGGATTATAATACAGAGTCACTAAATACGACGCCAACCTAGCCAAAGCCGCTACTAGATGCTTCGCCCTAGCAAGTATCCCTACGCTAGAACATATAGCTAGCCATTCCTAAAGCCTTATAAAATAATAATAACCTTACCTAAAGTTATAATTAATATTTAATAGGCTTAAAGTATTTATAACGTAGCTAATAGCTAGCTTTAATATAATAATAAAGGCGATAATTGTCCGATTATAAGGCCTTTGTAATCCTGCACTATTATTAATAGTGTAGTAGAGAATATAAGGCTGGCGCACCTCTAGTGGCACACTATCCTAGTTAGTGCTAGCGTTAGGTTGGCACGTACTAGAGACCTCGCCTACAGCTAATCTCTATCACTTAATTAATTAACTTTATTAACTATCAAGATCACACTATCTTAAAGTAACAGAATACTATTAAATCTAATAATTAAGAGTCTCAGTGCCTTAATTAAGCCGATTAAAATAGCCCTATCGACCCTTAGAGATCCTACGGTGATCCTAACTAACTACATAAACTACACGCTATAGCTTAAACAGCTTAAAATAAGATACTAATTCCTAAAAGTCTAGAGTATTATTAACCTAGTGCTGACGGATAAACTAAAGCAGAAACCCGCGATGCCAATGCCCCTAGCGATAGGAAGCTACTAGCCAAGCACGGCTTACGCGACTGCGAATCCAAATAATATGCCAAGAATGCCCTCACATCTATCGACAGCAGGCGCGAAAGCATACAAAGATAATAGTAATTATTATAAGGGATAGCTAGAGATATATAAGATTATAGACCACGAGTATTAAAAGGAGCAAAATAGCCTAAATTAAGTAGTTACCTTTCTCTAATTAATAGTCTTAGCGCATCTCTAGAACAACTACTATATCTTAGATTAATTAATTAGGCAGTAGATTAATAACCTTATAATTATAGTTAGGGTAGACCTGCAAGACGAATACAGACAATCTAGGGCAAGGTATTAAGAAGCCCTTAAGCTAGTAAGAATAGTTAGATTATAGGCTATATAGCTATCTAAGTACAATCATGCAGCTATAGAAGTAGAGACTAATTAGGTTCTAGAGCTTTAAAGGCTAGACTTAGTCAAAGAAGACTTTATAAAGGCAGTTATCTATGTCGCACCTATATAGGTAATAACCTTCTAATAATACGAAAGCAAGGATGCAGCTATCTTATAAAAGTATATAATAAAACTCTTCTAAGACTATATAATTCTACAGCACCTAATTAAGGGCAAATAAAAGGGCGCTTTTACTACTATAGGTTTATCTCTCGCTAACGGTAGTAAATCTACTTAAGCTACAGACAGGGACGCCTCTCTTGTAGATAAAATAGTAATATTAAAACATTAAGAAAGACCTCGTAAACAACGATTTACTAGTTATAGTACTAAAGCTAAGTAGTCCACGATTATAGATAATAAGCTAATAATAATTAGTGCCCTTAAGTGCCTTGCTTGTAAACAACGCTATAGTCTACAAGACTACTTCTACGCTTTCCTAAATAAGCAACTAGATTAGTTTAGGCTAAAGCCTAGCATAGCTACCCTAATTAAATTTAAGTTAGAGAATAACCTAGAGCTTTAAGAAAGCCTAAGGATAATAAAGAGAGCTAGATTATAGGCACTTATAATTAAACTATTACACACTTTTACTCTAACTTAAATTACTAAGGCTAATAATAAGTAACTAAATAGACACTAAATTACTAAAATCTTAGCGAGCTTTAACGCCGCATCTTTCCACACGTACCCATTACAATGCTTAGCTATACTCGATTTAGGCACAACTTACCATATCTTTAACGATATTAATTGCTTCGTCTCATACCAACCACTGGCGCCAGGAGACTTTATATAGGCAGGGAATATATAAATATAGATTAAAGGATACAGGAGCGTTTATCTTAATATATAAAGTATAAGAGGTAATTAAATAATATAGCTAGATAATATTACCTATTGCCCTAATCTACTCTATAATCTTGTATCGTTCCAATTACTCTAGAAGCAAGGCTTTTAGTAGGATACGCAAGTAGAACTAACAACACTAAAGTAATAAAATAACATAATATTAGTAGAACTAGAAGAAATGCATGGCTAATAGGTGCTAGAATATAGATTAGCCCTAGTAGGCTACACTATTACTAATAGTACGCTAGCAGCGCATAAAACTAACTTAAGAATAAAGCGCAGGCTATAAAAAGTAAACGTAATTACCTAGCACAAGTAATTAGGCTACCTAGGACCTTAGGTACTTAAACACCTAGTGCAGTAATCTAAGGGAGTAAGGATTAAAAGACTTACTATAGTTAAATATAACGCCTGCAATAGAGCCAAACTTAAGCAATAAATCTGTAAATAACCTAAAGAGCTTACGAAAGGCCCTAGAGAAAGAATCGTAATTAACTTTTATAACTTTAAAGCAGATAGCTTAACAGGAGAGAAGAGTTAGATGCTTATTACTAATAGATTCTCTAGCTTCACCTAGGACCTCTACTTTAAGGATAATCGCCCGGCACGATCTATTATTAAGCAACTTAGCACCTTTATACTATTTATAAAAGTATAATTTAAAGTTATAGTAAAAGTTATTAAATTAGATAATAAGATCTTCTCTATTAAAGTAAACGTTAAGAAGTAGTGCTTAGCACAAGACATTAGAATTAAGCCTTTAGTACCTAATACTTAATTATAAAATAAAGGGGCTAAACGCTTAGGGGGTGTAATTAAGTGTTATGAGGCTCTCACACCTTGTTCCGATCCGGGTTAGGGCGGTAAGGTATCGTGGTGCTTCACGGATTATTCAGTGGTACAAGTTGATGCGACACTTAGCGCGAGGCTGGATAATCTAATCTTATAATAAAGTAAGATAACTATTAGTCTGTATAGGAGAACGTACTCGCACAGAAGATATGTGAGTTGACTACAAGGAGGGAAACAACATAGGAGAATCGTCACACTATATACCAGTCTGTTTCCTCCCTTGTCCCTGGGTGCTCTGTCGTTCCCCACAGAGCGCAGTCGCTCTGTGGGCCCTTACAGAGCGTCGGTGTGTCGGCGCTCTGTCCGCCAAGACAGAGCGTCGTCACGTGATACATTGGTCCGGCGTGTTGCCCCACGGCCCTCGTGCCGTGCGACCTGCGTCCCTTCCTGGACACCTTGTCCACCATAGAGATTCATTCCTGCGCTATCCTTCGGGATCGTAACATTAAGGAAAAAGCGCGCGCGATGCAACTAGACTCTAACCTACCTTAGTAGCTATAGCCTAAGATTACACGGGCAGTAGTCTACCTCTATAATTAAATACTAAACTACGCTAATTACTAGAGATTACTATACAAAGTATTCTTTATAATAGTAGCCTTTTAAAATAGCAAGGTTACTTAATTAAAAAAGCCTAATTAAACTTACCTTAAGGCTTATAGCTGCAAAGCTTTTATAATAACTAACGATATAAAGCGTAATAAGAGCAAACTCTAAAGATTAAACCCTAAAGTATAGATTAGTTACCTTATTAGCTACTAATTATCTAATATTTAGAGGATATAAATCCCCTCACTCGCAAAGACAATTAGCACTCGCGATATAATATTTAATAAAGATATAGTATTCTTAGACAAGACTAAAGACCTAATAGATAATCTTATATATAACACCTTAGAAGAGATAGTAGCATAGGTATAATTAGTAGAGTTACCTCCCTTACCTTGCCAGGGTCAAGCCACAGAGTCCTTCTATAAAGATAAGACAATCACTAAGGCACTAAAGGAAGAGGATAAAGGGACCCTAGGGTATAGGCAAGATAAGAAGTTTAATTATAATTATTTAATACCTTTATTAATACTTGTCACGGTTTGGAGTCTCCCTTTCCCCACTTGCAGTGGCGCCTCACCTGTGTTGAGATGCGACTACCCATCCTACACTAGCGCTGTTTACAGCCACTCATGTATACCTACTGTTCGTAGCTTCACCCAATACAACAACAAGTACAATTCTCAATTTCTTCCTTATGCGTATGGATTACTAGCTCTCATAATACTACTACTAGTTGCACTCCTTGCCTAATTACTAGCTAAAGATAATTAAGCTAAACTATCCCTAAGAGTATAATTAGGGTAAAAACAAGTTAGTCCTTAGGCCGCGGCATTTATAGCAGGTACGAAAGCAGGAAGCAGTAGTAAGTATTAAGATAAGGTACTAGATAAGGCCTAGCTCAGACGCATAATCACTATAGGTAAGAAGCCACACAGAAGCCTACTACTAGAACCACCTACCTGCAGAAGCAAGCTTAAGAATCACCCTCTCTATAATATATAGAAGGAAGCCAAGCGATCTTATCTCTAGAGCTATAAGGAAATAAAGTCCTAAAGCGAGGTTATAGCCACTCTAGTAAAAGCAGCAGGTTATCAAATCCTTAACTATATATAGGTATATACTTATAAGCTTAATAAATACTATTAATTATAGAAGTGCAAAGTAAAATTAGTAGTAAAAGGTAATTAGTAGTAATATCTTACCTTACAAGATACCTACGCCGCAACGCTTATAGAATAATCCTTTTATATACTTATATTAATTATAGCTTAGTTTAACCTAGAGCTTATCTAACACAACGTTACTAACGCTTTTGTCCACGCCAAGCTAGATAGAGAAATCTATATAAGGATGCCTCGCGGCTACACGCGAGCAGGCGCAATCCTCTAACTATATAAAGCACTTTATAGACTGCGTATCTCTCCCCTACTTTGGTAAAGAGAGTTTACTACTGCACTCCGCGATATAGGGTTTAATATAGTCCTACATAAGCCTTATTATTTTATTAAGGAAGGACTCATCATCTTCTTCTATGTAGATAATATAATCATCGCCTATTAAAAAGATCACAAATCTGTCGCAGAAGCAGCCATCACAAAGATAAGCGCCAAGTTTACTCTCACTGGTGGAAAAGATCTATAGTGGTTTCTAGGAGTTAAAGTGATTAGAGACCGCACTAAGCGAAGGATCTGGCTTTTACAAGCCTTATACATCGACAAGATATCTCGCCTTATAGATCACCATAAGATACGATATAAGACACTAATAACTTTAATTAAATTACTCTCGCGAACAGGACTAGCTAATAAGACTAAAGTTAATTAATACTAGCGTAAAGTCGGATTAATTCTCTATACTATAGTTATAACTTAACTAAATATTGCCTTTATAAGCTCTAGACTATTACGTTTTCTATCTAATTTAAGTAAGGATTATTATACTGCCGCTAATTAAGTCCTCCTTTATCTTACAAAGACTAGATTACTGGGTCTATAGTTAGAAGGGGCAGACACCCTAGAAGTGGCCAGCGACGTATTATTTACTAATAATACTCTAGACTATAAGAGTTGACAAGGATACATTATTAAACTATTTAGTAGGCTAATTGCCTGGAAGGCAAGCAAACAAGATACAGTCACCATATTAATAATAGAGGCCAAATTACTAGCACTATTATAGGTAGCTAAGGAGGCTATTTTCACTTCGCGATTACTTCGAGAGCTCTAGATTACTATAAGTAATTACCTAATTATAATTAATTATAATAATTAATAGACTATCTGTCTTATTACTAAAGAGATTGCAAAGTTACAGACTAAGCTACGCTATATAGATATCTATAATTATTAGCTAAGGCAGGAAGTGGCTAAAGGAACAATTAATATTACCTATTAAAAATTAGAGGATATAGTGGCAGATAGTCTAACTAAGGCCCTACTAGTAAATAAATAGAACAAGTTTCTAGATAAACTAGGACTTATAAATATATTAGACAAGATCACTAATTAAGAGGTCACCCTGCAGGATCTACAGCAGAGGATAGAGGCCTTTAAAATAGAGTAGAAGGATAGACTAATTACTATAAAGCGTTTAGCTTAAGGATATGTTTAAGCTAAAGGGGTATATCTAATTATAAGGCTTTTATAATCCTGCACTATTATTAATAGTATAGTAGAGAATATAAGGCTGGCGCACCTCTAGTTGCACACTATCCTAGTTAGTGCTAGCGTTAGGTCGGCACGTACTAGAGACCTTGCCTACGGCCAATCTCCATCACTTAATCAATCAACTTCATCAACTATCAAGATCACACTATCTCAAAGTGACAGAATACCATCAAATCTGACAATAATAGAGGTAGCTTCTACCTCTAAAGAGGGCTAGATTAGTAACTATAATAGTTATAACTTTAATAAATTAAATAGTATAGTAAAGCTACTTACTACGCTAAAAAATAATACTAGCTAGGTCTATAACCATAGCTATCGCGTGTAAAAAAAAGTATATATATAAGCCAGATGTAATGAGGTAAGCGCCCCGCTTACTAAGCCAATACTATGTGACTTCCTCACCTGCACCAAAAGGTACGCACGAGAATACTTAAGCCAAGTATTACTCGTATAGTATAATATATATAGGATATGCTAGGGTCAGCCACTAGCGCTACTGTTTGATCCTAGCCTAGCCGGAACCTCTATAAGCGAGAGAAGGCCACGTGTTCGACCGTGCCTACCTCGTTACACCAGAGTAGCTCTACTTTATATATAGGTACTACTACACGCCTAACCGTCCTAGCGCTATATACTAAGTAATAAAATTAACTAGCGCTGCTATATAATACCTTACCTAAAATAAATTTAGCTATTAAGTTTATAAAAATAGCCTTGTTACCTATAAGCATACGCGTAAATTTAGCTAAATATTATTATAATTTACTACTAAAAGTAGCCTTAAAATTACTATAGAAACCTTTAATAAACTAAGTAACTTTAACGTATATAGCTTTTAATAGGTAGCTATATTTTAATTAATAAATAATAATAAAGCCCTTCGCGAGTTTAAAACACTAGCTTTTTATAAAATAATAAAATTTACTAATGCTAAGGTAGAAGTAGCGCTATAAAGCTTTTATAATAGCGTAGCAAGCTTTATAATAAAGCTTTATAATTATATAAAGCTACAGGTGGTGTGCGCGTTAGTAGAAATAAAGAGTAAAGTATATATAAGCTTTAATAAGTAGACTACTAAAGGTAGTAAACGTGGCTTCTTTACTACAGTTACGCACTACGTTAACTATAAAAGTGTAATAGTTAACCTGCCTATAGCGCCGCTATAAGTGGTAGGTACTTACTCTAGTAAGGCTATAATTAACGCTATTACTAATATTCTAGAATACTTTAATATTAATAAACTTACTATAATATATATCTTTAATAGCACTAAATAACGCCTCTACTACGCTTATTATATACTTAGCCTTATTAGTTAAATAATTATATTTAGTCGCAACGCTAACGCGTATAAAATAAGCCTAAAAATGTAAAAAAAAAAGTTTTATATAAAAAAGTAAGAAAAGGATAGACTATTAGGCGTCTTCTTTAATATAATAAACCCTATTAATACCCTAAATTAGGATAGCCTCTTTATGAGCTATTATTAGTAAGCTATAAAAGAATACTTTAAAGCGCTACCTCTATTAGTATACGTAAGCTATTTAAGCCTATAGTTATATGCTAGAATAGCTATTATAGTATACTTAAGTATAATATTAAGCTTTAATAAGCTATTATCTTGTATACTAATTACTATATAATAGAGGCTAAAGTAGCTAACTTTACTACGCGAAGTTATAATAATAAGCTTTTATTAATACTATAATAAATAAGGTTAATAGGACTTATAGCTATAGATTAGATAGTTATTAATAACTATATTACTATACTATAGCCGCTTAAGTTTGTAACTAATTACCTTTAAGACTATAGTAAAAGTAGTTATTACGGTGCACTATATAAAGTAATTTCTATATTAAAGTTTATAATTACTAATCTAGATACCTGCCTTAAGCCTTATAAAGGTATTAATTTTACCTTAACTAAGGCGCTTAAAGACTACCTACTAATTAACCTACGCGCTATAAAGAAGAAAGCGATTAAATACTTTAAAAAGCTACTTAAAGTACCTGTTTACTACGCTACTATAGCACTCTACCTACGCTATAAGATATATTATAAGTGTTTATAGTAATATAAACCTAAGGTCTATAATTACTGCCACGCGTAGTTTCTATAACTATAGGTAGCCTATAAGCCTGCTAACGCCGTAACTATAACACTAGTTATACTATAAAAGCCCTTAATAAGTAGCTTTAATAATACTATTAATTTTATACTTAACGCTAGCGATCGCGAGTACACTAAAGTAGTAAAAGATAAGTATAATTAATAACTAAAAAAATACTATAAATAGCTTAATAATATAAAATAGGCGTTATAGCTATATAGTACTAGCTTAGATTAAAGCTAAAGTACTTATATTTTTTATAGCTTATAATGAACTTACTTTTAATCCTTACCTTTAGTAGCGACTATAAAAAAGTCTTCTTAGGTACTAGTAATATAATAAACCTATAAAAATAAAAAATAAACTTTTAGTTACTAGCTGCTCTTATTTATACGTACCGATAAATAAGGGCAGGTTTTAAGCCTCTAAGCGCGATAATAGTAGCAAAGTACTATAAAAAATACTTATTAAAAGCTTTAAGATAGAGGAGTAGAAGGAGTTACTATAGTAATTACTATATAAATTACTTTTTATTGTCTTTAGCTTCTTAAAATTTAAATAAATAATTTAAATAAAAGCACCCCTATAGTCTATTAAAATCAAATAAATAAACTATAATACTATAAAATTGTTAAATAAAGCAAAAGTCAGCTTTAAATTTTATTTGTTTTGTTTGTTGACAACTCTGCTTCGCACACAGCAGAAGAGCGAAGGGACTCTTAAGGGCCATCGAGAACCGTTAGCCATAGCGCGAAGCAAATGCTAATGAGTAGAATGCCAGTACAAACGGTCAGCGCTCAAGTGTTCTTGCAGTTGTATCCTTACGAGCAACTCTGAGTTGACAAGCATCACCGGGAACCAAGCATGCACGTCGGACCAGGTCCCCATGAGACTCGTTCGAAGAGAGTTTGCGCTCTGCCGGCATTTGACTGGATTGAAGCATAACTGGCCGTTTGCTGAACAGGTCCAAGGAAGACACTTGACCTAGGTAGTAATGACGTCATAAAGACACGAAAACGTGCAGAACTCCGTGCGGCCATGCGGGAAAGGCCTGGGCTGGTAAGAGACCAATTGCGACAACGAAGATCGTGAAACGGTGAGAGGAAACTAGGCCGCCGTCAGAAACCGCGGGTGAGCTGCATCTTCACCACGTAAGGACGTGACAAAGCATTGATTGATGCTGATATATGCCACCTTCCCCAGCACCTAAAAACAAATCGCGACAGCTACTGACAAGCTGTACTACGCTCAAAAATGGCGCCTGCGGAACCGAATCACAAGCCTTTCCAGATCCAGGGCGAGGAACCATACTTCGCGGAGGAGAGGGAAGGCTGGAAAGGCTACGTTGAGTGGGAAAATGTAGTCTCGACGCATCAATATCATGAATCTCGCTCATTGCGCGTAGTACCCTGAGAAGAAGAAGCAGGCGCAGCAGATTCTCTCGAAATATGACTTCCCTGTCGTAAGAATAATTCCGTTTTGAACAAAAGACACTTCCGCCATTCCATCGCAATATAATCCTTGGAAATTTTCACGATCTGCCCACATGCATACCGCCGGATTGCCGGAGAATGACATCTTCCGCTAACGTTCACAGCCCCCAGAATTTCAATTCGAGCCATTGCCGAAGACGAATCCGATCCTAGAAGGTATTAGATGGAAGTACTACCACTATGCGATGGGTCCTACCCTGAAAGACCTTCCCGATATCTCATGGAAGTACGTACAGAAAGAGAAGAGCCCCGACATGATCCATGTGCTACAATTCCCCTACAACGGCGAGCCACCTCGGGTAAGTCATCTGGGTGATCCTTGAACAGAAAGTTGCTAACTTCTTTCAGGACAGATTGGTGAAGGCACGTGATTGAAGCCCGTCATAAGGTGGTGAGGCTAACGTAGACAGACCAAGATCACACCGAACGAGGACTTCTTCGTCCGCAACCACGGCGGTGTTCCTGAGATTGACGCAGATAAGTTCTTCTTCGAGGTTGAAGGGCTGGTCAACAATCCCAAGAAGATCACGCTCAAGGAGCTCCAGGACGAGTCTATCTTCCCGTGCATGACGAAGACGTGTACTTTGCAGTGCTCTGGAACCCGCTGAATCGAACAGATTCATGAGTACCCCGGGGATGGCGATGAGCTTATCAATGCGCCCTGGGCAGAGGGTGCTATTGGAAACGCTCGTTGGACCGGAGTCAGCCTCAAGAAAGTCATCAAGTACTGCGGGGGCCTCAAAGATGGCGGCAAGCACGTTGAATTCTTCGGAGCCGACACATACTTTAAGAAGGGCTCCATTTACAACTACGCCGTATCTGTTCCATACCGCAAAGTCAAGATCCACGAAGTCATGCTTGCGTGGGACATGAACGGCAAGCCGTTGCCGAGAATCCATGGATACCCACTGCGTGTGGTTGTTTTCGGCTTCATCGGAGCCCGGAGCTGCAAGTGGCTTTATAAGATCAACGTCATCGGTCAGCCCAGCTTGGCCCCGGTGCAAATGAAAGAGTATATCTACTACACTCCACAGATCGGCAAGCACAACAATACGTACAGCAATGGCTTCAGCATTCAGACCATGCCTGTTTCGAGTGCCATCATGACGCCGCTCAACCATGACCCAATCATCCACGATGGCAGAATCAAGCTCACCGGCTGGGCTTTTAGTGGAAGCGGCTGGCCCGAGAGAGTTGAAGTCGGTGGCGATGGAGGAAGCATATGGTATGAGGTACCGTTCGAAAAGATGAGCAAGAAGGTTTACTACGCGTGGCGTGTGTGGGAATATGAGATGCCGGTTGATGCGGAAGGCTGGCTCGAGTTTTGCGTGAGAACGTGGGACAATGCTCTGAATGCAAGTCCCCTGGTCCATGTCTTTTGTGACGTGTTCTACATGCTGACTCTCTTCGAGACGCAACCTACATATGTGCGAAGCGCATGGAACTGGGATCTTCATGTGACGTCCTCTGCCCAGTAAGATGCCCCGGAAGCCAGAGTCCTTGTGGCAAGTCTACGATGGAGAATTGCGCTAACAGCTTTGCAGCCGCATCAAGGTCTATAGCATAAACAGAACCAAGCCGGCCACTACAAAACGGTTGAAGCAGTGAGAAGAAAATGGGGTATCAATGGTCCCTATCACGATGCCTATCACGTTCGATGTCGAAAGCGAAGAGGAGTATCTCCATAACATGGAGGCGCGACAGGGTCGCGATCCGGAAGAGTAGGTCAGGTGATGGCGGAAGTCTCTGCATATGCAGCCCTGGAGGATGCGAAGCACTAGTATTCAATAACGCATTTCAAAACGTCCCTAGAATATTCTCTCCGTCTTCGTTGCGTTGTCGGGTTCCTTCCGTCAGCAGTTTCAACATGTGCTAGACCAACCCACTTTAACCGGCCGGCCTCCTCACCACTACATCTTGGTACATGCGATTCGCAACAGTAGAAGCGACTTCCCACTATATTGTTTCTAGAAACATGTATCAGTTCGTTCTTTAGCGCTATCTGTACGTGGTCTCGGCTAATCTTGATCTGCGACAGCGGATGGCGCAAGTCCGCCTTCATGCATCGTGTTTACCCCAGATTTGCGACCCAGTTGGGAATAGCTGCGAGAGCTTCCAGAACGTGGAGAACGGCGGAAGAACATGGAGATGCTGGTGTTTGTCAGTCGTCGGTCCCAGCTAATAGCCTGGGTTGTGTTGAGGCTCTTTGCATATGCAATGCGGCTGCGGTTGAGGGCGTAGATCCCATATTTGCTTTGCTTCGGATGTTCAACATGCTATTATTCAAGGAGGGGTGGTTTTTGAAGTGCGTTGCTGGCATTGTTCTCTCTTGCAATTCAATTTGAGCCCGCACCGCTCTTCCACTGAAGCCTTTCCAACTCCTGGACATTGAAAACCATTCGGCAGGACTATCACTCAAACTGATCTACAATACTCGAAGCGCTGCACAGGTTAAATGTGCTGCTAATTTGGATCCGGTAGGCTTGCATCTTCGAGTCAGACAAGGCAGCCCGGAAGGCTGAGATTCCCACTAGATACAGACCATTGAAGGCGATCTGTCCAGCTCCCACTATGATCTACTTCACGGTCAAACTATTGGGCTTGTTCCTTCCAGGAACTTCAGCATCACTAGCCATCTCTATAGCCTCACACAATCGTCTCCATCGTCGACAGGCAATCCCCGACTCTTCAGGGAACACTGGGAACATTCCGGGACCTATAAAACCGGAACCTTCACCTCGTCCACTCACATTATCTACCTCAACTACCGTCATAATCATACCCTCTGCCTGTCCTATGTCCCGGCCAACACCGACTTCATCTACTGTCCCGAGTGTCACCAACGGCGATGGAAGCGATCGCAACAGGCCTACAACCCCACCTGGCAAGGAACTTCAACTGACTCGCACGAACTTCGTCCTATCCCCTAGGATGCTCGCAGGGATTATAACAGGCGGTTTTGTCTTCATACTGCTTCTCATAGCCCTGTCAATCTTCATCTTTCGTCGTAAACGTCGTCCGGACATCACTGAGATACCAATCCGACGTTCCAAACTCGGCTCCCGATTGCGGCACCGCATCTTCAACTCACCCATGCCTCCTTCTCGTACGAGCTCTCGCTCCTCCGGAAGTACGTTGACGGGTGACTCGCGCCAGGGTTGGCTTCGCAAGGATAGCATTGGACGGCCGATGCCGGCTAATTGTGGTGAGGGGGAGCTGCTGAGTGTACCGCAGGCGGCTTTTATGAAGAATGAAAGAGAAGGTGTGGAGGATGTAGAGAGATGGGTGGATAAAGGAATGATTAGTGAGCCTAGACCGGTGAGACCGGTCAGTGCAGAGCCTTTGGGGCGGTTGAGTGGAATGGGGATGGGGATGGGTTACTTGAAATAACGATGATGGTGCGAAGCCAGGAGGCAATCACGGCATATAAAATATTGTTGCACTAGCTCTTTGATTTATTGATTGAATGGTCAATTAGCCATATTAGGCGCGCAAGTAAAGTCCTCGTAAGTCGTGTGTAGACATGTACAATCGATAACTTTGAGGTTTGTCTCCAACAGATCTGTTGAAAGCAGTCGAACAATCGCACTCGTAGTGCAGGCCCAGTAAGCGGCCTAGGTGTTAGTTGTAGCTGAGTCCTCGGGGAGCAGCAACAAGTCAAGAGTTTTGCTACACTGTGTTAGTTCAGCATGAGTAAGAGGGTAGCCGAGAATAATGACCTTATGACCTAGCATTTGGTGCTGCAGCTCCAGGCGTCGCTGAAAGGGGACTTTCAATCGCCTTGAGCACCATTGTATGCCACGAGATTGGCCGATCCCTTCGCATCAATTACACGGCCTGGAATGGCCAGCTCAAACACTCGCGCTTTGACTGCGGCCGCACTCATTGGTCCCTCAAGGCCACGAAGATACGAAACCAGACCAGCAACATGTGGTGAAGCCATTGATGTACCGGACAGAGATTGCGTGGCGGTATCAGAAGTATAGTACGCAGATATGACAGCCGCGCCTGCTGCAAATATGTCCACTTCAGGGCCCCAATTCGAACCAAAGGTCCCGCCGTATCTGGCGTCGTTCTTTTGTAGATTGCCCACGCAGATGACTTCCGGAGAACGGCAAGGGGAATGCTCAGAAGCAGCCCTATTCTCATTTCCAGATGCAGCAACTGAGAGTACGCCTTGGTTCCAGGCTGCAGTCATCGCAGCATCCCAGATAGCGGAAGCGCCGCTGCTCACGGACATGTTGATGACTGCAGTGCTTGTTCGGTTCTTTTCGACAATGTCTTGGACTGCCCAATTGAAACCCGCGATCACCACGGATGCCAAAGCAGAGTCGTCTTCGAAAACCTTGACCGCTACAGCTGTTGATTTCTTGGCTACACCGTAGGTTTTCCCGACCGCGGTACCCGCAACGTGGCTAAGCAATCGTTAGTAAAGCCTAGGAAGTGGTTTTATGAGAGTACCTACGTGCCATGTCCCGCGTTGTCCGTATTTAGGTCATTGACAGCGTTGTAACCCCAGATAGCACGGCTTCCTTCAAACTCTTGATGGGTTATCCGGATGCCAGTATCAACGATGTAGCTGTAAGTACCTTCTCCCGCAGAAGAGTCGTAGACGTACTCGGTTGAACCGTTCGTGCGTGAAGAAATGGCCGCAAGACCCCAATTCTCGGGCATACTTTGTGTGACGAAGTCGGATGTGGTCATGATGGTATCCTCTTCGATAATGAGTACTTCTGGCAAGCTTCGAAGCTCATCAATAGTGGTCGCGTCAAAGGAACCTGCATAGCCCTTGAAGCTTCCAAATCCATACTGATGTTCGATACCCGCGGCTTCTCGTCCGGCCAGATTACCTCTCTTTACGTTGCGAGAGTGGATGTCGCGTACTTTGAGGAAGTGTGATTCCACCGTTGCGACATCCGCGTCAGGCTGAAGCATGATTATATAATTGCCTGGGACAACATCCCCGGTTGCTGTCGACACAGGTGCAGCCTGCGTTAAAAACGGGAATGATGCTGCCGCAAGCGCAAATAGTTGTTGGAATGAAGGCATGTCGGGCGAACTGATGGGAACCTATCGTTGTAGGGAAGCTTGCCGAGTACTGCTTTACCCGCGCTTCGATTGTCGATGGGACTCAGAATGCTATTCTGGTTCTGGGGTGGAAACCTCGGACATGCGGAGGGAAATGCATGCATTTATAAGACCCTACGCCAACGAAAGGCTTCGGAGCTTTGCCTGCACATTACCCAACCATGCCATTCCAGAAGGATTTGATCAGGGCTATCATTATGCGATCTTTATCTAATGAGTAAAGCTTTGCAGCGACAAGAAAGCACCACTGGTCGCCTCGACTTTAGCCACGTCCAGGAATTGCCCTGATTCGCTTCCGGAAATGAAGCCAGGAAGATTTACAGCAGTAACTGGGAATGTTTATCGAAATCACACAGCACCTCCGCCGCTAGCTGGTCGAAGTATGGGCTAGGATGGAAGGCTAGTAGGGTGAGGACTAGTTTGAAATTAGGGAGAAGGAAGTTTTTCTTAATTAAGTTAGCTTACAACATAATAGGCCGAGGAAAGGACGTGGAAGTGCTGAGTGAATAGCAGCAGTTGCTGTGTGGCTTAGAGAAGCTCTACATATCTAGGGTGCTAAGTGTAAACTGCTACAATCAATGGAAAGCATAGATTGTCCCTTGTTTCTCACGAGAATAGGAGGAGGCGCGGGTTGGTAAAGAATTGAACCCAACAATCGGGCGAACATGTTGCCACGGAGTCGCTCTTATCGGTTCCAGCGCTGATAAGTTGTTCAATTGAGAAGAACAATCAATCCTCAAAAGTACTGTCACTCTGCAATCAATATGATGCTTCCCAGTATGGGCGAGGGCATTGAAGCGCAGCGGCCGCGGCGCTGGAAAACGTCATGAGATGGATTGACTCTCTTCCTATGAACCAAAATGAATTTGATGGATATCCTTAAAGAAGGCTCTCTGCTTCGCGTGGAGTTGATGTAAAATTGCATCTTGTCGGAGCCATCATGGCTGGAACGATTAGGTGGCACCATCCAACGTCTTCCTATTCTTTGTCCCAAATCAAGTATTGATGCGCAGGAAGGATACCGCGAGTCGCCGTCCTGTTTGAAACAAATTGCAACGGATTACTGGTACGTGTGTACATTATGTGTATTCCTGATAAATAAGGGCAGTGCATCGTCGGAGTGGCGTCGAGCGGGTTAACACTGAGACAGGGGCGCTAATTGTGCATGCGCGCTAGCGTCATTTCGGGCGGCAGCAATCTCAGCGTTGTACTGTGCTTCATGCTCTCTCTTTTGCTAGCTCTCAACTTCAGAGCCGGACTCAGCTAAACTACAGTGAAGATGTTCGCCTCGACACTAGTCGTCCAACAAAAGTAGCCTACATATCCATGCGACAGATAAGGCGAACTCCTCAACCTCCCACCATACTTGCGATACCTAATAGTCTTGCAGCACTTGACCGTGGACCCTCCTGGCCAGGCGACAACGCGCGCGCAAGGCTGCGATTTTACGTGCGGTGATGTGTTAAGAGACGTGTTAAATTGGTATCGCAGCAGGGAGGCACTACCGTGTCCGTGTGCGTGATGCGCGGGGAACACTATAAACGCTCTATTAAAAACAAGGCTATAGAACTACCTATAATTAATATTATTATAAGATTTTTATAGGGTAGTAAGTTAATAGCTATAATTTATTTATACTATTTAAATCTATTTAGAAGCTTAATATTGCGATAGCTACGTATAGATTTAGTTAGGGTAGTAGATACGCCCTCTAAGGCCTCCCTAATATTTATAGTATTAATAACACGTTTCTAACGCTTTTTACTTTATAGAGATGGCTAAGAGGCCTTTCTCTTACCCTTTTAGGACAATTATAGAGATTTTTCTGCGTTATAGGCAGACTTCTAGACAGCGTGCTAAGCTGCCTTTTTAGCCTTCTCTTTTATTTTTATCTTCTTAGCTACCTCTCGCGTAGCACGCTTTTCCTACTAGGTATTCTTCTTATATAGCTTAGCTACCTTCTTTAGCTCTATTATTTTTAGTTTTTAAAGCTATTACTACTTATCCTCTTACCTTTTAATAAATTAATAAATATATGCCTCTCTTATCTTCTTTAGTAACTATAAGACTACTTTACTGTATTACCTTTAATACTATTAAAGATTTAGAGTTTTACTCTTTTTTTCGATTTTACTTTATTAATAGCGCCTACCTTAGCCTATTATTATTATAGTAGAGTAGCTTATTTTGCATAAAAAGGTAACGTACTCTGCAAGCGAGTGTCCAGCACAAGCGAGTATCCGAAATGCCAAGACCCCACCAAAATCTATACTCTACACGATAGTACAGAATGCATACAAATAGTTATAAGAAATTATAATAGGCTAATCTACTTAGAATTTACTTCTATTTGTTTTTATACGTATATAAATTATATCTAGCCTTACTATAGCGTTTATAGTGTTATTAAGTTAATTTACTTTTATTAGCGCTATTACGGTACCTCTAGTATCCGTAATACCTTGGCTACGCTATTATTAAAGCACTAGCGCTAGTTTATGCACCCTTGCATATTTTATCTATAGCTTTTATTTATATAGCCTTATCTACCTATATTCCTGCTCCTTAGCTATCCTCTCGTATTACACCTAAGTATATATATAGTAGCCTAGTTAATTAAGCTCTCTAAGTTCCTAATTTAGCGACTTATAGCCTCTTGTAACAAGCGCGTACCTTTTTCTTTATCTTTTTTATTATTATTACGCGTTGCAAAGTTCTTTAGAGTAGTTATTTACCAGTCCTTTTTAGCTATAAGAACTTCTTCCTACTATAGTTACTTTCTTTTAAATAATTTATATCGTGTGGTAGCCTTATTAGTAGCTTAAAGCTTAGTAATTTACTTTTATACTAATACTAGTGTCCGATTACATGGTCCCTTTGTTTTGGCAAGGTGGCTGGCACACCTATACCCTTACTGGAGACGCATTTCGCCCTTGCCTAAAGCGGCTTCCACCCTTGCATTCTATAATAAAGCAAGGGATATAGAGGCGTCTTACCTCTTAGATACTTAGATAAGAGAGAATAACCTTAGATTAATTAATAATTATTCTATCTTATTAAGATTACCCTTTAGTCTAATAATTAAGAGTCTCACTGCCTTAACCGATACTACCTTAATTAAGCTAATTATAATAGCCCTATTAACTCTTAGAGATCCTACAGTGATCCTGACTAACTACACGAACTATACGCTATAGCTAAATTAACTTAAAACAAGATACTAATTCCTAAAGGTCTGGAACATCATTAACCCAGCGCTGACAGACAAACCAAAGCAGAAACCTGCGATACTAGTGCCTCTATTAATAGGTAACTACTAGCCAAACGCTATCTACGCGACTACGAACCTAAATAGCGTACTAATATTGCTATTATATCTATTACTAGCGGGTGCGAAAGTATATAAGGACGATACTAACTACTATAAAGGATAGCTCAAGACCTACAAGATTATGGATCAAGCCTACTAAGAAGAAAAGGCAGACCTTAATAAGGTAGTTACTTTTCTCTAATTAATAATCTCTGCACACCTATAGAACAATTACTATATTTCTAGAGTAATAATAAGGTAATAGATTAATAATCTTACGATTATAGTTAGGGTTAACTATTAAGATAAATATTGACGAGCAAGGGCACGATACTAAGAAGCCCTTAAGCTAATAAGAATAGCTAGATTATAGGCTATATAGCTATCTAAGTACAATTATATAGCTATAGAAGCAAAGACTAATCGCGTTATAAAGCTTTAAAGGCTAGACTTAGTTAAAGAAGACTTTATGAAGGCAGTTGTCTAAGTCGCACCTATATAAGTAATAACCTTCTAGTAATATAGAAGCAAGGATACAGCTATCTTACGAAAGCATATAATAAAACTTTTCTAAGACTATATAATCCTGCAGCACCTAATTAAGGGTAAATAAAAGGGCGCTTTTACTACTGCACGTTTATCTCTCGCTAACGGTGGTAAATCTATCTAGGCTACAGACAGGGACGCCTCTCTTGTAGATAAAGTAGTATTATTTAAAAGTTAGGGAAGACCTTAGAATTATAAATAATAAAATAATAGTTAACGTACTAAAGCTAAGCGGTCCGCGATTATAGATAATAAGCTAGTGGTAGCTAGTAGCCTTAAGTGCCTTGCTTGTGAACAACGCCACGCATTATAAGACTACTTTTACGCTTTTTTAGATAAGTAGCTAGAATAGTTTAGGCTAAAACCTGGAATGGCTGCTCTAATAAGATATAGGCTAGAAAATAACTCGGAGCTTTAAGAGAGCCTAAGGGTAGTTAAAAGATCTAGATTACAGGATTTTAGGACTAGATTATAGGACCCTAGATTGAAATAATTACACACTCCTACTCTAACTCGAATTACTAAGGCTAATGATGAGTGTCGGTTCACAGGTAGCAAGGAATGAATAAGTAACTCTCTGTCTTTGGTATCTAGTGTCTGTATTGTCTGTGTGTTCTGTAATAGTTCTATATACCTTCCTTCCAGTTCTCGTGGATGTGAGCGAGTACCAGGTGGTGTGGAGGCGAAGGGGTTTCGGTACAGTATTAGGTTAACTGGAAGTGAGGGGGTACAAGGGTATGATTGGGTTACACAGTTCCCTTAGCGCGGAAGGCGAGGCAGTGCAGACACTAGCAGCTTTTCTTTTATAGTAAAATGAGTGTGGATCAGGTGTACACTTGCTGGAGAGGCTGTTTGCGAAAGTCGGAAGGTAATAACTATGGTGGTTGTCGTGATTATTGTTAGAGCTAGTTTGTGGGGTCCTTACGTATTACCTATCCGTCAACTCGTATGCGCAGCGAGTTTGTATTAATAAGAGTTTTTAGGGCTTTATTTAGCGATGTTTTTGTTATAGCGTTGGCAGGGTTATCTTAGCTATTTACCTATCAAACCTTAAATAACTCCCTTCTCTTATAGGATTAACGTAAGGCCATAATATTAATTATTAGTCGTTTTTCCTTAGTCGTTCCTAGCTTGACAATACACTCATACAGTGAGTATGAGTCTGTATAAACTACTAGGGGGAGAGATAGCAGACTAAGCTGCTTTGTAACCATGGCAAGCGTTAAGGTAATAGAGTAGGCGAGGTTAACGCCTCCTACTATTGCGTAGATTTCTAACGCAAGGACGCTCTAGGTCACGCGTTTGCTCTTCGCGGAGCTCTAGTGAATAAGATTGCCGTGAATAGTAAACTCCGTGTTAGTAGCGTCTTCCATGGCTACTATAATTATGTAGCTAATCTAGCTACTTAAATCTTTGTTGTTTGCGAAGGAGCCATTAACGAACATAAAGACTTTAGCCTAAGCTAGGTTAAGTGCCTTATAGGTAAGGCCACGATTAAGATTATTTAGTTGCCACTGTAGGCGTTTGTTTAACGCGTTAACGTTATTAACGGTAGGCTCCTAAGTTTATGTGGTAATAGAGAGGTTAAAAGTCGCCTCTAGTTAGTAAATGCTCGCGATGTAGGCGCCGCGAGCCCTTTGCTTAACGTACTATTATTAATAGTTAGCTAAGCTTACGTTAATAAGCTAAATCTTCTTGCCCTAATCCTTTTATTGTAGTAAGAGCTTGCTAGTGTGATTAATCGATAGGATATAGCTATTAAAAATTAATAGAGTAGTAGGTGTTAGCTTCTCCTTTAGCTTAGCTATAAACGTTAACTCCTTCTCCTCTAGGTTAGAGAAACATTTATCCGTGAGGATAAGTGTGTCGTTAGTCTATATGCCTACTATGCCAAAGGCGTCCTAGGTAGTGGTTATAAGCAGGCATAGGTTATATATTAAGGTCTCTATGTAAAGCTTTTCCTTATAATAAGCGCTGTACGTTGCCCACTAATAGGTACTAGCTTTAGCTAGGCCGTATAGGGGCTTCTTAACTATTATGACCGTGCTAGGTAGATACTTGTATTTAATTTCCTTAGGTAAGTGGGCAATAACTACTTAGTTAAGCTTTGTGCGTGACTGTATATATGCTTGGGTAATATCTCGCAGCTAGAGCGAGATCTCTCTATTTATTAATATAACTCTATTACGCATGAGTAAAGGAGCAATAGCTAGTATAATTTATTAGCTAGCTTACTAGATAATTAGCGATTAGGTAAAGATTATTGCTTTGCTGTCGTCTTAATAGCCTTGCACTATAAGGCGTGATTTCTTATATAGGGTAGTAGTAGTCTTGCCTTTAATTTTGCGTACTAGTCGCGACTTAAAAATCCGTCCTTAGTGCTTGCAGGGATCGTATTGCTTAAAGCGGAAGACTTTATTAGCAATAAGGCTGTTAATTTCTTTATTATCTAATAGCTTAAATAGTTGGCTAGGTGTAGTTATCCTTTGCTCTTTACGTAACTAAATAGAAAGTAGCTAGTTAGTGTTTTCTTTGTGCGTTATAAAGACCTCTATCATGTGAGCTTTGTTAGGCGCTGTGTGAATAGTGTACGCTGTAGGAGCCGCACGAGCTGTCCTAGGAGGGTTTACGCGGGTTATAGTGGCTTTAGGCTTATTCTTACTACCTTTAGGTTAGTTGCGTTTTTATTAAGGGAGTTTAGAAGCTTGTTCTTAATGCTAGTTAGTTACACTAGTTTTGCTATCTTTGTCCTAGTTATTGTCTCCGTTGTCTAGCATATCTATTAGGTGGCTATTATCCTTATTGTTAATCGCTAGTGGCGTGGCTGGTTCGTTATTTGTCGGGGAGGTATCCGTGTAGTACGGCTTAACAACTGTTGAGCGGAAATTTATAGGGCCATGCGGTAGCTATATTGTATAGGTCTTATTTATTATAGTAATAAGCTTATAGGGCCCTATTTATCCATCCTTCTCGCGCCAGACGCGCACGTTAGAGTTAATAAGTAGTATAGTTATTTTAAGCGTTGTAAGTTTATTGCGCGTTGCTAGCGCATTATTAATTTAGCGCGTCTTGTGTACCCGTTATACCTCTCTTATAGCCTTTTTAATAACAGCAGCGCGTTAAGTAATTAATAGTAATAGGGGAGAGTTTTCTGTTATTCGTAGGTAGGCGCCGAAGATAAGGAGCGTAGGCACTAGGCTATTAGGACCTGTAGTATTATTAATAGCTTTAATAGCCATTTGCAAGATGAGCTGCCTGTTTATTATTATAGGTAAATTAGCTTAGATAGTCTTAAAAGCACGTTATAATAGAGCATAGTACCGCTCTATCTTGCCTACGCTGTTATAAGCTTCTATAGGTACTTCTTTAACATTAATTAATAGTAACTTAGTAAGTTACTTAAATTTAGTAAAAATAAAGTTCCTGCTGGCGTTATAGACAAGATACTCAGGCGGTCTAAGGTAGGTATTAATCTAGTAATACTATAGAGCGTCCCAAGTGCTTGCGGCTAATATATCTTTAAGGAAGCGAGTAGCTTAAAAGGTGGTTACGTCGTTAACTATATGTAGGATAGGTTTTCTATTTAGGTACATAATGTTAATAATTACCTCGTAGTTAAAGTCTAGGTCTAGTTCCTTAAGCTTAAATCTAAAGCGTCTAGGTGCTTTCTAATTCAGTTAGCACTATTAGCAGTACTTAATAAGCTTATTAATAAGCTCCTTATAGACGTTATTATGGCTAGCGCGAATAAGCAAGTCGTAAAGCCAACAAGCTAATAGGTGGCTAAATTATTAGTAGAGCTAGCGTAGCTTAGTCTCTATAAGGTGGTAGCTGGCGGCTGCGGTGCGTTTAGGTTAATTTACAAGGAGCCATGGATGGCCCTATTTACGTATAACTAGGTGTAGCTAGTTGCCCTGGACTAGTACGTTGCGCAGGTTGTTATATCTAACGCCTAGTCTGTCCATATTGGCCAGATAGAGCAAGAATGGCGTATTAGTAGGTAGCACGTGGAACGTGACTTTACTAATTGCTGTGTTAACGTGTAGGGTGCCTATGGATGTAATTACCTAGCCTTTGCCAAAGCGGATTTGGTGCTGCCCGGCCGTTAAGGTATCTATTTACAAGCTTATGGCTGCCTGTAGAGCAGTCGCTTGTAGTTCTCTAGCTATCGAGACGCCTAAGGCTCCCGTGTTAGGCATAATGCCCTAAAAGACTTTCTTATTATATTAATTCTTAAACGTAAATACAGTAGCGGGCGTGTTATCTATAGCCCTAAACGCGTTAATTCGTGTAGTTGCGTGGTATATAGCTTAGTTATTTAGGTAGGCAATCGTCTGATTGCCGTTAATTATATTAGAGAACTTAGTAATAAACTAATCTCCCTTAGTTATTATTTCCGTAGCGAGTATTTGCTAGGCCTTATTATTAATTTCGATACCTTCGTACTTGGTTAGGAAAGCGTAAAAGTTAGTAACGTTAGGTTACGCGTTATATAAGTAGGCTAACGCTATTTAGCGAAATTTATAATAGGATTGCTTGCGCTTATTCCTAAAGTGCTTTATTAACTAGTAGCTAGGCTTACTGCAAATAAAGCATTTCTTTTAAGATTATAGTTACTTAGGTGGCAGTAGCTATTAAAAGGGTAACCCTTAAGAGTTACCTTAATAGGGTCTACGATTGTTAACGTCTTACGGCGAGAAGCGCGACGAGAATTCTTATAATTTATTACCTTAACCTTTCCGCGAGCCTTTACCTCCGTAGGTCTTATTAGTCTAGTACTACTTATAGCTGTTTGCGTTAGGGTCGTCCTTATAGGGGTGTTAGAGGTTATAGTAGTTCTAATACTCCTTATTAGTAGTGTATTATATTAGGCTTAGATTACGCGCCTCGCGCGAGCGGGTGGTAGCGCTAATAGATAAGCGTAGAGTAAAGTAGAGGCCTTTAAAAGTAGGCGCTAGGGCAAAGAGGGTAAGATTATAGTCCTTAATGCTACTACACGCGTTAAGTAGTTATTCGCGTAGCATGTTATTACCTTAGTAGTTATAGCCTAGCCCGCGTTGAAGCTTCTAGAGCTTATTAATAAGTAATTAGAGAGCATTAAGACAAGATTTATTAAGGTAGGCGCTAATTATACGTGCTAGCGTGGTTATTCTCTACTTGCTAAGATATAATTAATAATTTTCCTTATTATAGAAGTGGCTCTTCGTTATACTTATTATTATTTTAAGATTATAGCCCTGACCCGCGAGGTAGTTATAGTAGTAGTTAGACGCTCTGTCTTTTAGCATAATAGAAAAAGCTTAATCCTAGTGTTGCTTAGGTAGCCCTATCTTGCTGCAATTGTCTCGGAAGATTCTAAATTTAGTGTTAAACACGTTATATAGCTCACCTCTAAAGTGCTTCTTATTGTCGTATAGCTTGTAAAGGTCTGTAATAAGTCGATGTGCGTTGTTAAGACGTGTGGCGTTTATAGGGCTTTCGTGCTGCAGATAGGGGTTATACGTATTGTACTGGTTTAGCTGCTGCGTAGAGGATAAAGGCGCGTTGTGCTGCTAATAAGGGGGCAGGTATGTAGTAGGCTACCGTTTTAGTAGAGGTATAGGTTAGTAGATAGTGCGTGCTATTAGAGCTAGTTAAGGAGAAGCAAGGTGCGTAGAGGGTTATTAAGAAGATTACTATAACAGAGGCGTATTGTATAGAGGCGATGTCGTAAGATTTAGATTAAAGCGCGAGTTGAACCTCTTGTTTATTTTAAGCTAGTAAGCAACCTCTTTATTAGTCTATTTATAATAGTTGCCTTGCAGCGCTTTTGCGATGTTATAGGTAATTAACTTGCTATTCTTAGCTATAAAGACGCCTTGCTTGCGTAGGTGGTCTTGTAATTTAGTAACAAGAGATTTGTTGCCTTTGTTAAAGAGTTCTTTTAGCTATCTTTTAAAGATAATAGTTATCTGCTCCTATAGCTCATAGTCCTCCTATTCTTTGTTTTGGGAGATCTGGTAGTAGAAGAGGATGTATATGTTTACACTCTTTATATTAATTTTTATAATATCTGTATTCTTATTAATATTAAGGGGCTGGCCCTAACTATCCTTATTAATAAGCGCCTGTTCTTCTTTCGTAAGATGGTTAGTGAGAGGCATCGTGGGAAAGCGATTTAAGGGTCGTAAGGCGTCTCTTTAAGAGAGTGAGACGTAGGTTGATTAATAGTACTATTAGCGGCAGGTACTGTAGAGCGTAATAGACAAGGACTTAGGTAAACGCTTAGAGTCCTTATTGCTTAGTGGTAGGCTACGACGCGCGAGCTTCTAGCGAAGGCGTAATAGACGCGGAGACTTAGGTAAACGCTTAGGGTCTCGTTAGCACACGGTTTAGGGTATTACTATACCCCTTATCGTGTCTCTTTTGGTTCTCCTTACTGTCTGTGGTTATCTCTCATAGCATCGACTGTGAGGGTAACCACTAATTAGTATCGGTTTACAAGTAGTAAGGAATAAACAAGTAACTCTCTGTCTTTGGTATCTAGTGTCTGTATTGTCTGTGTATTCTGTAATAGTTCTATATACCTTCCTTCCAGTTCTCGTGGATGTGAGCGAGTACCAGGTGGTGTGGAGGCGAAGGGGTTTCGGTACAGTATCAGGTTAACTGGAAGTGAGGGGGTACAAGGGTATGATTGGGTTACACAGTTCCCTTAGCGCGGAAGGCGAGGCAGTGCAGACAATGAGTGACTAGATAGACGCTAGATTACTGAAATCCTAGCGAGCTTTAATGCCGCATCCTTCTACACCGACCCAAACATGTATCCATTGCGATACTTAGCCATACTTGATTTAGGCACTACTTGCCACATCTTTAACGATATCGATCGCTTCGTCTCTCTTAGGCCACCGTTACTAGGAGATTTTATATAGGCGGGCAACGCATAAGTATAGATAAAAGGATATAGGAGCGTCTATCTTAGACTATAAAGTAGAAGAGGTAACTAAATAATTAGGCTAGATAATGTTGCTTATTGCCTAGATCTACTTTATAATCTAGTGTTATTCCAATTACTCCGAAGGCAAGGCCTTTAGTAGGATATATAAGAAGATTTAATAACTCTAAAGAGAAGAGATAATACTATACTAGTAGAACTTTAAGAGCTGTATAGATAGTGGGTGTTAAAATACAGGATAAGGTTAGCAGGTAGTACTTATACTCAAGCTACGCATGCTACCTATAAGACTAATACACGCACTAAATAAAGACCGCAGAAGGCAAACGCATTAACCTAGCACTAATAATTAGGCTATTTAGGCCTTTAGGCTCTCGAACACCTCGTGCAGTAATCTAAAGGGGTAAGGATTAAAGGCCTCCTTACTATTAAGTATAACGCCTATAGTAAAGTAAAACTAAAATAGTAAATACGCTAGCAAGCTAGGGAGCTAACTAAAGGCCCCGGCGAATAAATCGCAATTGATTTTCACGACTATAAAGTAGATAGCTTAATAAGAGAAAAGAGCTAAATACTAATTACTAATTAATTCTCTAGCTTTATATAGGACTTCTACTTTAAGGATAACCAACTAGCACGCTTAATTATTAAACTACTAAGCACTTTTATATAATTTATAAAAGTATAATTTAACGTCACGGTAAAGGTTATTAAATCTAATAACGAGATCTTCTCTATTAAGGTAAACGTTAAGAAGTAGTGCTTAACGCAGGGTATTAAGATTAAGCCTTTAGCACCTAATACCTAAGCATAAAATAGAGGAGCTAAACGCTTAGGGGGTGTAATTAAGGAGAAAGCTCGTGCAATACGTCTTAATTTAAATTTACTCTAGTAAATATAGCCCGAAATTGTTTAAGCGGCTATATACCTCTATAACTAAACGCTAAACTACGCTAATTAATAGTAATTACTATACAAAGTGCTCTTCACGACAGTAGCCTTTTAAAATAGTGTTATTACTTAACTAAAGAAGCCTAATTAAGCTTACTTAAAGGCGTATGGCTGCAAAGCGTTCGCGATAATAAACGATACAAAACGCGGCAAGAGTAAACTATAAAGGCTAGATCTAAAAGCCTAGATTAGATACCTCGTTAGTTACTAATTAACTAATATATAGAGGATCTAGATTCTATCCCTCGCGAAGACGATAAGCACTCGCGACGTTATCTTTAATAAAGATATAGTGTTCTTAGGCAAAACAGAAGACCTAATAGACAACCTTATGCATAATACACTAGAAGAGATAGTAGCCTAGGTATAATTAATAGAGCTACCTCCCTTACCTTAACAGGATTAAGTCACAGAGTCCTTCTATAAAGATAAGACAATTACTAAGACGCTAGAGGGAGAGGTTAAAGGAGCCCTAGAGTATAGGCAAGACTAGAAGGCTAACTATAATTACCTAACGCCTCTATTAACGCTACTACTAGTTACACTCCTCGCATAATTAATAGTAGGAGATAATTAGCTCCTATCCCTAGTAGTGCAAACAGGGTAATTACGAACAAGCCCGTGGGCCGCAGCCTTTATGGCAGGCACCGAAGCCAGCAGTAGCGGCAAATACAACGGCAAGACTCTTGATAAGGCGCAACTTTGACAAATAATTATAGCAGGCAAGAAGCCGCATCGGAGCGTGCTTTTAGAGCTACCCACATGCCGAGGAAAGCTCGAGGATCACCCTCTCTACGATATGTGGAAGGAGGCCGAGCAATCCCATTTACAGAGCTATAAGGAAATGAAGTCCTGGAGTGAAGTTGCTGCCGCTCTAGTAAAAGTAGCAGGTCATCAAATCCTTAATTATATATAGGTGTATACCTACAAGTTTAATAAGTACTATCAATTACAAAAGTGCAAGGCGAGGTTGGTGGTGCGAGGCAATTAATAGCGGCACCTTACCTTATAAGATACCTACGTAGTAACGCTGGCAGGCCGATTATTTCGTATGCTTATGGTAATTATAGCTTGGTTCGATCTAGAGCTTATCTAACACGACGTTACTAATGCTTTTGTCCACGCAAAGCTGGACAGAGAAATCTACATGAGGATGCCCCGCGGTTACTCGCGAGCAGGCACAGTCCTCCAACTACACAAAGCACTCTACGGACTGCGCATATCTCCACTACTCTGGTAGAGAGAGTTTACATTAACGCTCCGTAATATGGGTTTCCAAAAAGTGCCCCACGAGCCATGCTGTCTTATTAAGGATAGTATTATTATCTTCTTTTATATGGATGACCTTATTGTTGCGTACGACAAGTTATAAAAGCAAGCCGCTAAAGTTGCTCTAGCAAAGATAAGTACCAAATTTACACTTACTGGTGGTAATGAACTACAGTGGTTTCTAGGGGTCGAAATCATTAGAGACCGCCCAAATAGAAAGATCTGGCTTTCACAGGCTTTATACATTGACAAGATCTCGCGCCTTATTAAGAAAAATAAGATACGGCACGAAACACCTATAGTAGTAGTTAAACTACTTCCCCGAACTAGACTCGCTAGCAAGACTGAAGTTAACTAATATTAGTAGAAAATAGGATTAATCTTCTACGCTGCGGTAACTACGTAACTAGATATCGCCTTTATAAGCTCTTAACTATTATAATTCTTAACAAACCTAAGCAAAGAGCACTAAGTAGCTACTAATTAAGTTTTCCTCTACCTTACTAATACTAGATTACTAGGTCTTTAGCTCAGGGGTGTAGATACTTTAGAAGTAGCAAGCGACGCATCTTTTGCTAATAATACGCTTAACCGTAAGAGCTCGCAAGAATATATTATTAAGCTATTTGGTAGGCTAATTGCCTAAAAAGTAAACAAGCAAGATATAGTTACTACATTAACTATAGAGGCCAAATTACTAGCTCTCTCACAGGTTGCTAAGGAGGCTTTATTTACCTCACGATTACTAAAGGAGCTAGAGATTAACCTTAGTAATTTCCTTATCACAATTAATTACAATAATTAGCAAATAATCCGACTTGTTACCGAAGAGATCGCCAAACTACAGACCAAGCTCCGCTATGTAGATATTTAAAATTATTGGCTAAGACAAGAGGTCGCATTAGGGACAATTAAGATAGACTATTAACGCTTAGAGGACATAGTTGTAGATAGATTTATAAAGGCCCTACTAGCTAATAAGTGGAGCAAGTTTCTATATAAATTAGGACTTGTAGAGATTAAGGATAAAATTATAAATAAAGAGGTTAACCTGCTTAAGCTAGAGCAGAGGATAGAAGCTTTTAAAAATAAACTATAAAGGATAATGTTATTAGATTAATAATAAATAGTCTCTAGCTTAAGGATAAGCCTAAGCTAAGGGGGTGTGTCCGATTACATAGTCCCTTTGTTTTGGCAAGGTGGCTAGCGTACCTGTATCCTTACTAGAGACGCATTCCGCCCTTGCCTAAAGCGGCTTCCACCCTTGCATTCTATAACAAAGCAAGGGATATAGAGGCGTCTTACCTCTTAGATACTTAGACAAGAGAGAACAACCTCAGATCAATCAACAATTATTCTATCTTATTAAGATTACCCTTTAATCTGACAACTAGCTTATACGCTACTACTACTATGCCTTTTATTTTTTAAAGGCCTTAACTATACTTATTAAGGAACTATTTAGGTGTCTCTATATTTTCTCCTCTACTAGCGTTAATTATAACCTAAATTTTAAAGTATTACTAAGCATCTATAACTACTATAAGCTACTATTAGCTACTAATAGTAGTAGTATACGTAGGCAAACATTAAGCTTTAATATTATTATTTTAAAGTTAAGGAAAATAAGGCTAGCGCCTTAAAAGCTTCTTTAAATATTACTTTAAGTTATTATAGCCTTAAACGTAGTTATAAAATAAGATATAGACTTAATTTTAGTAATATACGTAATATAGTTACGTATTAGATCCTTAGCTTAGCGTCTATACGACTTCTTTAATAGCAAGAAACACCCTATATCTAGTAGCTATAGGAGACACGACGAATATAGAAGTATATAAAAAGTACGAATTTTATTATTCTTATAGTATTATTAGAATTTAAGTAAGTTACAGCTTATATAGTTATTAATAATAAGTAGTTAATAATTACTAATAGCATACTTTTTTATATACCCGTTAACGAGCTTTAGCTACTATAAACTAAGCTTATTTATTATTTAGCTATTTTTAGAGACTGCGAAAATCTAGTCGCGAGGTAGATCTTTCTCCTAGTACTAGGTAGAGAGGTAATGCTTGCCCTAGAAAATGATAAAGGGTGAAATTGTCTAGCCTATTATATTAACGTCCTAAATAACTAAAGTCTACTTTTAATTACTTTATTATACGCTTTTTAGCCTGCCCTAACGCTTAGAGCCTATAATAACTACTTTTATTAATATTATACCTATTATGAAGCTAGTCTTGTTAAAGTTATAGGTATCTTTATCTAAGATACTATACTTGGCTTTAGTATTTTTTACAAGCCAGAACTATTCTTATATAATCTTAGGATCCTTATAAAGGGCTTTTTTATAATTATACTTTTAATTAAAGTTAACTTAGAGCTCTAACTAGTGCTTTATAAAGTTTATAGTCTAGTTCTAACTAATAGGCTTACAGCGCTACTTAGCTAATAAAAAATTAGCTATATTTTTTATAATAATACGCTAGAGCAGAAATCCTCGCGTATCTAGGTATTATAATTACGAAGAATTACGGCGATACAGCGACCATGAATTACGGAATAATAAAGGTCCACGTAGAAGGACTAACAGGACTTAGCGCGCTAGTAGGCGGGGCAGAATGAAGTTAGTAATTACATAATTAGAATCCTGCTAAGAGGACAGAATCTAGGAATGGTACTAGCTTAGTAAGAGAACTAAAAAATACCCTACTAAAAAGTAAGTCTCCTAGAACACTAAAGGGATTCTAAGATATTAAGGAATAAGATAACTAATATATAGTCTAAGACACTCTTTATACCTTTTCTACTTCTTATAGTTAACTTCTAACACTACAAGTATATCTCTTATAATAGATTAATAAACCTCCTTGTTAGTTATTCTATAGTTTATTACAGAATTAGATTATTTATAACTAATCTTATTATTTTTCTTTAGCTCTTAACTACTAAATATCTATTAGGTGCTTTACCCTTAACTTATCCTCCCCTTACGTAGAATAGGCTTAGGTACGTGCAGCCCCTTATAACACTTTAACTACTTAAAGGTCTGAGATAATATAATAATACTATTAAGTACTACTAGCTTAAGGGTCCTAATACAAAGTAGTACTTCTAAGCTAATTATAAATCTAATAACGTTATTAGCTAATTAATCTAATAAAATATAATAGCTTAAAAGGTAATTAACTAAACTAATAGCTTACGTTCTAGTTATTATAACTATAGGAAGGATGTCCTTTAAGGTTTTTAAAATTTATAAAAGTAAATAAGAAGGACTAAAGGGGTTTCTTATAAATATAGAACTATACTACTAATATAATAAGGATATCTTTAGAACTAAGTAGTCTAAAATCCTAGCAGCAGATATGTATATAAACGGTAAAGTAGTTAAGTAGCTTTAACCCCTTACTAAGAATTATCTAGAAAACGAAAATAACATCTTAGAATATAATAATAAAACTAAGAAGGTATTTAAAGACTAGGCATTTTTTAAGGAATAAATCTAAATTATATTTAAAAAAAAGTTAATAAGAAATAGTAAGCTAAACACAAGATATAGTGGCTTAAATAAACTAAATTAGCTAGTACTTATATAACTAATTTTAGACGCCTATAGGCTAAAATTAACTAAAATAACGTCCTACTTTAAGTAGCTTACTATAACAGGCTAAAGGAAAGCTTTAAAGACAAGCTTACCTACTATACTATGGTAAATAACCTAGAGGAACTTATAAAGCTAGCTATATAAATTAATAATTAACTATATAAATAATAATTAGAAAAGCGAGAAGGTAATTATATTTAACCTAATATTAAAAAAAGCTAGAACCTATAGAAGGACTATAATAAAGACATCGTAATAGCGAATAAAGCTTAATAATAGAAATTAATGAAGTAGGAAAAAGGTCGTAATAATAGAGTATTTAACTAAAAGTAAAAATAACGCTTTAATAAAAAGAGGGCTTAAAATATGGAGAATAGGATTACTTCTAAAGTGATTATTTAAAAACTAATAAGAGATAAAGTAAGAAAGCATAAATTATTTAAGTAGTAATAGCTAGGCTACAGGCACTAATATCTATACTACTAAAAATAAATAAAAATAAAGTTTTTAACATAGAAATTAAGATTTAAAGATACTAAAGGAAGTAGAATAAGTAATAGTACTAAAATACGAGGTTCTCTTCTAATTATTAAAGGGAAAGTGATAGATATATAATAGTAAGATATATACACTCTAGAAATACATGCAATAGATTAAACTTAGAAAGCTAAAAGCTATAATAATTTATAAGTTTGCCACGAAGTACTAAAGAAATATACTAGTATTACGATAGTAAATTAAGATTTAAGAATAATATAAGAGGGTAGCCCAGTTCCTTTATAAGAAAAAGGACTGCTAACTATATTAAATACAAAAGGCACAAGTAGTAGTATCGCTAAAAGACCCTAAATATAAATTTATTAATAACTATAATCTAACCATAAACTGCTATAAATATTTCCCTAATAAATAGTCACGACACTATAAGGAATTAGGCTAGTAGAAGTACTTTAACGATAAATACTAAATACACGAAGCATATAAAGAAGCTATAAGCTAGTATTCTAAAGGTATAAACGCAGAAATAATAGTAATTACAGGAAACTAATAGATAAAGGATATAAACCCTAATGACCTATAATAGTTTAGATAACTGGACTATAATAGGGATTGCCTAGCATACCTATATTAAATAGAATAAATAGTAGAACTAGAAATAACACTACTATATTAGGATCTAAAACCTTAAGAGTGTTTAGTTATAGGATATAGATAATATAAGGAATTCTAAAAGAAAGAAGAGGTCCTACGAATTAAGGATACTAAGAGCACCTATAAAACGCTTTACTAAAAGTAATAAAAAAAGACTAAAACTAATACTAGTATAGAAGAAGCCATGCGAACTTGAAATATAAAAGTATTTTTTAAGATAATACTAAAAGGACTAATAATAAGTCAGAAAACTAGGGCGCTACTAGATAAAAGACCTTATTAATAGAGGCGTGACTCTAAAGGTAAAGAAGGAAGAAATAGGCGTAGATAGCCTATAACTAACTAAAGAAGTTATAATTAGCGGTTACTAAGTAATAGCGCTAATAGATCCTAGAGCGACTAGATATATAATATCTTTTAAGATAATAGAGAAACATAACCTGCCATATAAAAATAAAGAGACACTAGTATAGGTAGAAATAGTAGATAGAACGTTATCCTTGTGAGGACGGGCACAGGCTCCTGCATTAAGAGAGTAGATGAGGTAGGTTGGCTCTATTTCAGCTACACTAAGATGAGGAGACTGTAGGTACACAGGCCTACGGCGCTTTTATGCGCTGCCGCTCGGCACGGAACATCTATTTATCCGAGATAGCTATACTGGGTGCGTGGGCAGCTGCGCCCAGGCGTGAGGCAGTTGTACCTAGGCGTGAGGTAGTCGCGCCTCTCACGCGAGGTTATGTGTCCTGCTAGCATGCTAGGCTGTTATATTACCCCCCTCTAAGGTAGGCGTAGTCCTTTAAGTCTGTTGTGTTACCTCCTTCGTGTCTTGCCTTATGCTAGTATAACTGTAGCTTTATTATCTTCCTCTATTATCTCTAGATAGGTGCTGGCCTTATACGCTTGTAGCTAGATATCTAGTTATAGTAGCGGCCCCGCTTTGTCTAGGTATGCGTTATAATACTCCTTTACCTTATGTAGTGCCCTAATAAAGCCTTGGGCGTTATACCAGGTAGGGTTAAGATTATAGGCAGTCTAAGAGACTTTGTATTATAAATATTCTTAGTAGATATAGCTATTAAGGATCTCCTCTACTTGCTATTCTAGGTTGCCGTTAACCTCTATTAGCTCCTTTTCTGGCTCTATCTAACCTGGTAGTGTGTCTATAGCGGCTTTCTATAAGCGGTCTGCATGGAAGACATTATGCATGTGTATATATGGCGAAAGCTTAACTTAGTAGGAGTGTCCTTTTATAGTAATAATTAGGTAGGGCCTGTACATTTGCTAGTTAAGCTTCTAACTAGGCTAGTTAGTTATAAAGCCTCTTAGCGTGATATAGACTTAATTACCTACTCTAAAATCTAGCTTATGTTACTTTTTATTTGCTTAACGTGCTTGTTGCTCCTAGGCATAAATAATCCCTCTCTAAGCTATCTTTATAGCCTGCTTTATAGCGTTATATTAAACCTTTACGTAGTTCTACGCTTCCTCTTGGGATATCTGCTTACGGGCTGTGGGCGAGGTCTTTGTCCGCTCTTTCTAGTCCTAGTGGTGTGTAGGCTGATGTCCGAACTCGATCTCGTACGGCGAGAGGCCTGTAGTCTTATAAGGCAGTATAGCCTAAGCCTAGTCTATGCAGGGCAGTAGGTCAGACTAGTTATCCTAGTAGTAGTTAATAAATAGGCGAAGGCGCTGGTTAAGGTACTAGTTTATAATTTCTATATTACTATTAGTCTAAGGATAATAAGCTATTAAGAGCTTTTGCTTAACGCCTATAAGTTGGCATAGCTTATTTATAAATGCTAAGATGAACTGCGGGCCTCGATTAGAGACGATAGACTTGGGTGGGCCGTACACGCGCCAGATATAGCGATAGTACATATCTGTAGCCTGTTCCGCCATGGTTGTCTTGTGGTAGGGTAGTTAGAAGCAGCGCTTGCTTAGGTAGTTAACTATAATAAAGGCGTTATCGTACCCTTTCTTGTTAAGTAAGAATAACTTAAAGTCTATTAAAACGTCCTACTATGCTCGCTCTAGTATTAGTAGTAGCTTAAGTAGTCCTAGGGTGTAATTATAAGACGTATAACTCTATTAATAAGCCTTGCAGGCGGCGATATAGGTGTCTATATCCTTTACTAGATTTGGCTAGTAGTACTAATCTCTAAGTAGCTTCGCTATCTTCCTTTTTCCTGGGTGAGTAGTGAGCTACGTAGTATAGGTGGCTTGGATTAAGTAGGTGCGTAGGAAGTTAACTACTAAGATAACTAGCTAATCTTTATGCAAGAGTAGATCTTGATTATTTAGCTTTTATAGTCCTTAGTTATTAGATAGAGCTTTTTCCCGCAGCTTTTGTAGGCTATCGTAATTCTAGTTTACCTTAATTACCTAATTAATAAGGGCATGAGGATCCTCTGCAGAGGGAGAGGCTAGAAAGGTGTTTATTATAGTAATCTTAAGCTCTTAGCCCTGTAATCCTTAAGTAGCTAGGTTAGTAAGTTAGGTTGTAGCTTCTTGCACTATGTTAACGTCTAGCTACTTAGCCTATAAGAAGATCTTTATATAAGCTATCTTATCCTTCTTCTTTTAAGTCTATAGTTCCTCCTGCTTGCGTAATAGCGCGTTAGCCACTACGTTAGCAGTGCCTAGTTAGTAGGTAAGCTTTAGGTTAAAATTAGCTACTATTATAGCCTAGCGTATTTATCGAGGAGTAAGCTCGCGCTTAGTAGAGAAGTACTCTAGTGCTTAATAGTTAGTAATAGCGCTAAAGGGCTTAGTCGTTTGTAGACTAATAAGCTAAGATCTCTATTCTTTAAGGCTATAGATTACGGCTAGTATCTTTTTATCGTGTATATTATAGTTTATCTGCGGGTCGCTTATTGTCTTGGAATAAAAGGCTACAGGTCGCTAGAGTCCGTTGTCCTGTAGCTAAGAGAGTACGCTAGTAATAACACTATCGCTCGCGTTTGTTTCTATGCGTGTGACGCGATAGGGAGAGTAGTAAGCAAGTACGTTATCTAATAGTATAAGGTCTTTAACTTGCTAAAAGGCTATAAGCTCTTACTCTTTAAAGGCATGCTAGGCGCCCTTTTTAAGGAGCTTTATAAGTAGTCTAATAATGCGTCTATAGTCCTTAAGGAAGGTTTAGTAGAAGTTATAGAAGCCTAAAAATAACTATATACTTTTAACTAATATAGGTATAGGCTAGTTCTGCATAGTAGCGATCTTCTCTAGGTCCTTCTAAATACCTTAAGTGCTAATAATAAGGCTAAGGAACTTTATCCTAGTTACTACGAACTCGCTCTTTTTAATATCTGCTTGCAAACCAGCGTCGCGGAGTCGTTTAAGCACCTGCGCAATATGCTCCTTATAGTATAGTGGATTCTCTAAGTAGATAAGGATATTGTCTAGATATGCTGTACAAAAGTCGTTAAGTAGGCCATGTAGTACCTTGTTAATATATTACTAGAAGGTGGCAGGTCTATTATAAAGACTAAATAAGAGCATATAATACTTGTAGTTACTATACTATATATAAAACGTGGTTAGGTCCTCTACTTCCTTGTCTAGTTAAATGCGATAAAAGGCCTGTTGTACGTCTAGCTTAGTAAATATCTTAGCACGGGCGAGCCTCGCAAGGGTCTCTTAGATAAGTAGGATAGGATAGATATCTTTTTTTATAATAGCGTTAAGCTTGCGATAGTTAACATAAAATCACTACCCCCCTCTAGGCTTCTTAGTAAATAGTACTAGTAAGGCGTAGGGCGCGTCGCTGTAAGTAATAACGCCACGTTAGAAGTAGTTATTTAAGTAATCCTTAATAAGCTATAACTGCTCTAGAGACATGCTATATAGTAGGCTTAATGTTAGTATATTATCTGCGATTAGCTTAATGTTGTAATTAACGCTATCGCGGTGTAAAGGTAGTACGTTAGAGTCCTTCTTTAAGAAGTAAGCTAGGGTAGCGCCTGTATAGCCTAGGAATAGTAACTTCTTTATAAGAAGCTAGCGGAGTTCTTTATCTAGGTCTAGTAGGTCTATCTAGCCTAGCTCCTCCTTACGGTCTTGGATTAGCTTCTCTACTTCGTAAACACTAATATAACTAATAACTATCTCTTTCTAACGCGTATTAATTATAAATGCCATAGCGTTTATAATATTAATCTTAAGGCCTGCCTTAGCGAGGTCCTCGCGAGAGACAAGTTTAGGGCGAGTTAGCTACTACTCTTATAACGGCAGCGCTTAGTAGCGGAGCTACTCCTCTATCTTTGCTAGGTTCTTCTAGTAGGTACGACGCTGAGGGGATTGCTGTAATAAGCAGTAGATATGCCGTATAATAGCCACGTCTATAAGCTTGTCACGTTAGTTAGTATCTGCCTAATACTTAGGATTAATTCCTATAGCTGTGCCCCGCGTTAGGATAATAATATCTTATTTATAGTTAATCTATATTATGTTTAGCCACTTAAGCATCTACTACTTATAGTTAATCTAGACGTTGGCTTCCTCGAGAAGCTTGCGGCTAACTATAAGGTTATAGCGGCTAGTGTTGCAGGGTATAAAGTAAGTAGTAAGGTAGTAGCTATCTAGTACTAGGTTAGCCTAGAAGTGCTTATTCACCTGCCTGTTTGGTTAACTATTATATCTAGCCAGGGGAATAGCTTCTATACTTTTAATAGATGCCTTAAGTCCCTTCTTAATTATGCGAAGGTGTTTAAAGTAAACTAAGACGTAGCTACCTGCGCCTGTGTTAATAAGAGCCTTTAACCTAATTACTAGCCCGTTCGTTAAGATGCGGTAGGGCAGAGTGAAAGCACTTTCGCTAAATAAGAGGTCTTGTATGCTAGCAGCTCCTATAGGATTCTTTAGAAAGGAGACTTCCCCTAGAGTAATACTTTTTCTAATTCCTTGTTAGAAGAGAGGAAGCCTTCGTCCTTAGCCTTATAGTATACCTCTTTATTAGCTTGTAGTGCTAAATTGCTGGCCTCTAACGCTTTTTAATTAATAGGGCTATTTAGGCAGTCTTAAGTAATGTATTCTAACTTTTTATAATAATAGTAGGTAAGCTAACTACTTAGAGCTATAGTGGCAGCGCGCGTTAGCTATATATAAGTAAGGGGCTACGCTGGTATTAAAGCGTACTTGTAAGACCTAGTGGCTAAGGTAGGAGTAGCCTTTTTTTAAGATTCTCGTTTGGCGCGCGCTGTAACCTAGGAGTCTATAATTACTACCTCTCGTGCGAGGTCGCGGGCAATATTAATAAACTTAGAGTAATTATCCTTAAGGCGATAAATATTATAGCCTATATTTATGCAAAGTTAATCTATAAGCTTCTTATAGAACTCTTTAACTTATTAGTTAGTAGGTAGCTTGCGCTGCGTCGTAAGGCAGAAGAAGTCTACTTAGAAGCGAGTAAACTTAGCTATAGAGCGGAGGCGTAGTTAGATAAATGTCTAATAGGCCTTCTTCTCTTTATGTAGGTTGCCAAAAGCTTACTCTATTATATCTATTATAAATTTACTATTAATGCGTTCGCCCCTGTCTTATAGAGCTCTAATTAAAGTTATAAGTTAGTTACGGGCGGGATCCTCTGTGCGTGTTGTTATATATGCTACGATACGCTCTTAGGTATCCTCTAAAGTCTCTCCCATAAACTAATTGCGGTTGGACTAAAGTTTATTCTCTATATAAGCCCTCTAGTGCTTAAAGGTCGTAGTTGTCTTGCCGTCTAAGAGTAGTAGAGAGTCTAGAAACTTAACTAAGCGCTAGCTTGCGCCTAAAGAGCGTATATATAAATAAGTAACAGGCTTAAACAGTAATAAGCGCGAAAAACATAAGTTATTAGGCTTGCCAGACTTAGAGCTTAGTAGGTTATTAGTAGAGGGGACGCTCTAGCTTAGGGTCTAAGGAAGAATTTAGAATTTAGTTATATAAGATTAAGTTACTAGTGTATTAAGGGTAGAGCCTGCTATAGCCTGTTTAGTAAGTTAGGCTTTTAACCTGTCTATCTTTTGCTGCGCTTAAATAAGGGCTCTATGCAGCTCTTTGCCTTTAGCTAAGGCATTAGTAGCGATCTGGCGGTATATATACAGTTATTATCGCTCCACACTACGAAGAAGTAGCTAGCTAACTAGCTCTATAGTAATCTTTGCTAGTTCCTGCCTAAAATACTTAATTACGGCCTCTAGCGTTATAGTAATTAGGTTGTTACTAGTAAACGTGGGTAGCTAGGGAGGTTGCAAGAGGTCTTTATTAATACCTTATTAGATATAAGCATGTTTTAGGGAAGTGTCTTAATTATGGTTTTCCTTAGTAATAGAGCTGTAGCTCTAGATTTCGTGTTCTTAGTAGATAAAGGGCTTAGATGGGTTGTACACGCTGCCTAGCATCTCCTTTTCTAAGACTAACGCTATAAATAGGTGTTTTAGTGCTATTTTATTAATACTATGGGTAGAGTAGCTAGTTATTAGTTCTCTAGTAGGGAGAAGGCGAGCAGGTAGTGCTTAGAATAGTTAGTAGGAATAGGTTCCTCTTTTATAAAGGCTAGGGCTCTTATAGTCCTCTTTGCGTAAGTAGTAGGTTGCCTGTATAGCACGTTTATTAAGTAAAGGGCGACAGGCTAATTAGCTCTCCTAGCTAGCTATAGCGTGCTATTTTCAAACTACGTCCTTTAACTCCCTTCGAGCGGTACGTTGCTTAGTAGTATTAGGACCTTTTATTATAGGTAATTATACTTTATAATAAACTAATAGCTTAGCGTAGTTATATAATAGATCCCCTAAGGTGGTTGTTATCGAGTCGTGCGCGCAGGCAGATTAAGCGGTTTAACCTAATATTTTATTACTATCTCTAGCTAAGTAAAGAGATTTTAGTATAATATAAGGACGGGCACAGGCTCCTGTATTAAGAGAGTAGATAAGGTAGGTTGGCTCTATTTTAGCTACACTAAGATGAGGAGACTGTAGGTATACAGGCCTGTGGCGCTTTTATGCGCTGCCGCTTGGCACGGAACATTTATCTATCCGAGATAGCTACACTAGGTGCGTGGGTAGCTGCGCCCAGGCGTGAGGCAGTCGCGCCTTTCACGCGAGGTCATGTGTCCTGTCGGCATGCCAGGCCGTCACAATCCTAAGGATATAGTCAAGGCTAGTAACGTCTTAAAACAACGCTATTACTTATTAGTCTACATAGATTCTAGAGCTAATATAGCTTTACAATAATAGATCTTAGAAGCTTAAAAGTAATTATTAGTTATAATTAGCTTCTTAAATATAACCCTGTTATTAATTAGTAGAAAAAAACGGTACTTAGTTAAAAACCTACGCTAAAGGTTACTAATGTATAAAAAATAAAAAGGTGTAGCTATTAACCCTAAATGCCCTATTAGGGCGGGTTAAAAGATAGACTAAATAAATTTTAGCTACTAAAAGTATAAGAGTTATAAAAGAGAATCTAGGCTAAGCAAGACTAATTTAGATATAATACTTATATCTTAAAATAAAAATTAATAATATTTTGCTAGAATAATAGAAGTAAACGGAACTCTTTAATGAAATTAAAGGAAAAGAACTACTAGAATACTAAAAATATAATTATACAATATCTTTTGTAAAGGGCATAAAGCTACGTCTAGAATAACTATAACTAATATTTATAGACTAAGAAAAGGAAGTATAAAAATACTTAAAGAAGAACCCCGCGAAGAGATATATTTAAGAAAGTTAAAGCCTAGTAGCTTTTCTTATACTTTAGATACCTGAGAAGAATAGCAAGCTACTACTCTATATAGATTATAAATAGCTAAATAAGGCTATAATTAAAAATTAGTACCGCTTACTATTAATTATAGAGCTTATAGATAGACTCCAAGGAGCTTAATAGTTTACGAAGTTTAATATACGTAATAATAATTATTATATATAAATAGCTAAGGGATACGAATAGAAAACTATGTTTAGGATCTATTTTAGCCTTTATAAGTGCTAAGTTATACTTTTTAGATTAATAAACGCGCTTGCAACATTCTGGACGCTTATTAATAAAATACTATATAAATACCTAGATATATTTTATATAGCTTATCTTAATAATATACTTACTCTACTAGAACACTTAGGAGCATATAGAATACGTTAAGAAAATACTTAAGAATATAAAGAAGTATTAACTACTTCTTAACTTAAATAAATATAAGTTTTACGTTATAATAAAAGAGTATCTAGGATTTATTATTTAAGGGAAGGTGTAGCTATAAACCCCAAAAAAAATGTTACTATTTAAGAATAGCTAGTTTTTAAGTTAGTGAAAGATATTTAGACTTTCTTAAGGTTTACCAACTTCTACTCAATGTTTATTAAGCACTATTTCAAGACCACTACACGATTAATAAATCTTATAAAGAAAGTTCCTTACAGGACCCCTCCTCTAGATACATGACCTAAAAAAACTTATACGAGTAGAAATAGATATATTAGATTACGCGCTAGGAGCTATACTTTTATAATAAAATAATAATAAAAAATAGAGACTAGTGTTCTTCTATTTAAGAAAGTTCTTAAGAGGAGAAATTCACTGTAACATTTATAATAAAGAACTACTTAAGAGAGTAGACGTCTTTAAATAATAAGAAGCTTAGCTTACCAGAGTACGCTTTAATATAGAGGTATAAATAGACTATAAGAACTTTACTAGCTTTATAATAAAAAAAACTTAACTAATAATAGGTATAATGGACAGAATTCTTAGCGAATTTTAACGTTATAATATACTATTAACTAAGAACGTTTAATGGCGTAGTAAACATCCTAAGTAAAATATTAGACCTTACTAAGGGTATACTAGACCTACATAACGTAGTACTATAAGTAAGGAGTAATAAAACTATTAATATAATTAGCTAATAATTAAGATCCGTGCCGCTAGCCTAAGATATATAAAACTAATAGTATAAGATTTTTAAGACTATAGATAACTTACTCTAGATTCAAAGGAAGAATATGACCGCTTTTAACATAGGCTTAATAAAATAAGACGAGATTACTACTATAAAATCCTTATAAAACTAGGATATAAGGAAGACTTAAATTAGAAAACTATATAAATTACGAGAATAGGGACACCTAAGCATTAAAGAAATAATGCGCCAAATTATAAATAAATATACTATTTTTAGACTTTAGTAGATAGTAACTTAAGTTATAAGTAACTATTTAGCAAGCTATAAAAATAAGCTAAAGAGGTATAAGCCTTACAGACTATTATAACTACTATAAGTAGCTAAAAGACTATAGCAAAGCGTAATAACAGATTTTATAGTAAAGCTGTTAAAGTTACTATAACTAGGAACAAAGCGGATGTGTAATACTATTATAGTAATAGTTAATTACTTAACTAAGGTAGCTAAGTTTAGGCCTATAGAAAAATCTATAATAGCAAAAAAAGTAGCCTATAAGATAGATAACATAGTATTTATAAAATACAGGACATTAAAAGAGTGTATTATAAATAAATATAAGCTCTTTACGTCTAAATATTAAAATACCTTTATAGCGGCTCTAGGTGTTAATAGGAAGCTCGTAACGATTTTCAACCCCTAGACTAATAAATAAATAGAACGTACGAATTAGACTCTAGAATAGTACCTATAATTTTACGTTAATAAATAATAAGATAATTAGGTAGAATTACTACTAATAGCCTAGTTAGCGTATAACAGCGCAAGGTTAGGTACGATATAGTACTCCCTATACTATACAAACTATAGATATAAGCTAATTACTTATTAGCATCTAAAAGATATGAAAAGCATTTTTATAAGAGCCTAAGATAAGGCTTAAAACATAAAGAAACTTTATAAAGTCTTATAAAAATAAATTACCTAGAAGGCCCTTATAGTATGTAAGAACGCAAATAAGTAAAGGATTAAAGGACTAACCCTTAAAAAGAGAAATAAAGTTTTCCTATTATAAAACAATTTAAGGATAAAACGACCTAGTAGAAAACTAAATTACCTCTAAGTAGGCCCTTTTAAAGTATAAGAAACTAAGGGACCTATTATAACTAAATTGCTTTTATTAGCAGGTATAAAAATACATTTTATATTTTATAAATTACTTTTAGAACTAGCACCCCTAGACGTCCTAGCTAAAACCTAGTTAAATTTAAAAAATAATAAGTATAAAGTTAAGGAAATTAAGGCTTCAGAATAATTTAAGATTAGTCCAAATATTTAGTTAAATAGAAAGAATAGCTAGAATAATATAACACCTAAAAATAAAAATAAAAACCTTATAAACTATAAGTTACTAGTATTAAATTACTATTAGTAGTACCTGAAGAAGGGATAGCATTCCTAGAAAAATTAATAAGAAAGTTAAAAAAAATTAAAAGATAAGGAAGAATTAGCCTATAGCTAGCCTAAGTTAGTAGGAGGTATAAATAGTAATAGTTTAAGAATAATAATAGTACCTATACTCTTTAAAGCCTGTTTTTCTAACTAATATAAAATATTAGTTATATAAGTATTATAAGTAGTAAAGACCTGCTTTTCTTCTTTTATTTATATAATTTTTAACTTTAAGCAAGCCACCTTTACTTTTACCTAAAGTAAGGCTAGGCGCTTTTTACGCTTTATAGTCTAAACCCTCTCTTACTCTTTCTTAAGGACTTAGAAACTATAATTTATATAAACTACGATGCAAGTAGCACACTGCCTAGTAGTAGTATTTATAAAGTACTTTAGGATATTCTTCTCTTTATAATATTTATAACGTATTCGTATCTCTAAACTTTAGGCACGAATTTAGTTAGCACGTTAATAATAAGGCTTAGTTAATAACTACTTTATTACCTTAGGCATGGTTAGGGAGGCTAGGAAAATTTAAAAAAAGAATATATTATAACTGTAGGTAAGGGTGCACTTACTTTATACTTTAAAAACTAGTACTAAATAAAACGCGTAATATATCTTTATAATAACGTATAAAAACAGAGAATTAAGATAATAACCTTAAAAGGGGGGATATATTATAATTACGAAGAATTATAGCAGTATAGTAATTATAAATTATAGAATAATAAAAGTCTACGTAAAAGGACTAACAGGGCTTATCACGCTAGTAGATAGGATAAAATTAAGTTAGTATTGTATAATTAGAATCCTACTAAGAGGATAGAATCTAAAAAAAACACTAGCTTAGTAAGAAAACTAAATAATATCTTACTAAAGAGCAAGTCTCTTAAAAGACTAAAAAAATTCTAAGATATTAAGAAATAAAATAATTAGTAACGTTCTTGACAAGCGAGCTGGCAGTATAAGCGAGCTAGCACCCCATCTAACTTTTCGCGACGCGTCTTTTAGTAATAATAATCGCTTAACTACCGCCTTCTTTATTATCTTATAATAAAGTAGATACTCTTCTCGCTATTATAGCTATTAATAAAAATTAAATCTAGAGCAAAAAAAGCGTTATAGTAATATTTAACGTCTTATAAAGTATGCTTTAAAGCTAACGCGCTAGTATTACTACGCAACATAATTATTAGCCTTAATTAAAAAAGCTTACTAAGATAGAAGAGGAGGTAATTATTAGGTATATACTTAATCTAGATTCGCGAGGGTTTGCGCCTATCCTAGGTGCTATACAAGATATAGCAGATAAGCTACTTGCTAAGCGCAGCGCTAGCTAGATAGGTAAAAACTAGCTACGTAACTTTACTAAGTAAATTAATTATTTTACTATATAATTTAATTAGCTATATAATTAATAGAGAGCTCTATGTAAGAATCTAAAGGTAATTAAAGTTTAGTTTAAGCTTGTATTGTATACGAATGCCACCTATAGTATCTATAATAAAAATACCTATAACTTTAATAAGACTAGCTTTATAATAGGTAATATATTAGCGTAGCTTGTTATTATAGGCTTAGAAGATAAATTAGACTAAAGGCTATTTAGCTAGGTAATTATAAGTAGACTATAGTAGTCTATAGAATTAACGCTACTAGCTAGGCGATCTTTCCCTTTATTATTTTTCTTAAGTAGTATTACCTCTTTACTTAGTACTAAGAGAATAATATACTACGCGACTAGGCTTTTACTATTAGTAAAAATAGCTAGATTACTAGTAAGCTTAGAGTAGAGTAGCTAAAGCACTTTATTAAGTATATAATAAAGCGTAAGATAGGCGCTCGCTAGCTACTTATACTTAATAGCTATAAGAGCTATTACTTGCTTAAATTTTTAGAGCTTTATAAGGAAAATAATATTATTACTCTTTATATACTACTATATTTATAATACCTTTTATAGTTATTTAATATTAACTACTTTTCGCCGTTAAAGCACACGTATAGCTACTAGATTAAAAGCCTAATACGCGACCATATTAGCTATATTATAAAACTAAAATTCCTACTAGCCTTCTGCATAGCCTATATATAGTTAATTATAAAGGAGAATATCTACGCAAACTTTTAACGCGCTAACCTAGTCCTATATAACTTAGAGGTAATAATATTAAAGCTTAATATTAAGCTTTGTACGCTAACGCCACCTCTACAAAAGGTTACCCTTTAAGAAGCTAAAATACTAAGTAACACGCGCGAGCTAAAGGCTTTATTAATATTAATTTATAATTAAATTGTTGCAAAAGGCACCTTACTAGAGCTTTCTGCGCTAGCTAGGGTTAAGCCAAGCAGCCAAGCAGCCAAGCACGCGATCCCTTAAACCTATAAATAGCTAGTTGTTGTAAAGCTTCCTCTCCTTAATAGACTTTATTTTTAAGCTCCCTAATTATTGTAACTATGCGCCATAGTTATAAGCCTAGTACCTTTATAATACTTTATAATATACTTACTCTACACTAGCTAATAATTATAGTAGTAAACTATTCCTTACTCCTTATTATCCTTACGCTCACGTCTCGACGCTTATAACCTATAATAGAGCTAGACTATGTAATAACTACTATAAAGCTCCTAGTAAGTAATTAACTTATAAATTATAACTTATTCCTACCTTAGTACGCGCAGCTTAAGTACCACGCGAAGGCTTAAGGGATATAAAGTTATATTAACCCTAAGGCTCCTAAGTAGATAAATATACACGACTAGGCTCTAGAGCTACTAGATATAAATACTAGGGGCGAGCCCCGTGCATAATAGCTTAAGCGCTATAAGCTAGAGTCTACTATTTATAGTTAGCTCGCAATAAAGCTTTAGGCACTCTAGAACTAGGTCTATACTATAATTAATCTATAGAGGCTAAAGCTTATAATACTATAGTTAAGTAAGCAGCAGACGCTACAGGCGCTAATTAAAGAACTTAAGAATAATCTCTATCTAAGCGATAATAATTAGAAGAAGCAGGTACGATATACATATAAAGAGGTCACCCTACGTCCACAGAGCAGCAGAACAACAGACATAACTAAATAGCTATCCAAATAGAACCGCGCACACGCTAACGCTGTGCTCCTAGATCTTCTAGAGATAAAGGGTACGCTGCTAATAAAGGATTTCCTACGCTTAGTACTACGATATAACTATAAGTAGGCTTAGAGAGAGCTTAATAACCTATTATAACCAGGCGCAGTAGCAACTCTATTTTTAAAAGGATACGCTCGCTGGCTCGCGTAGCTTGACTAAATAACTAAGCACGCAGGCATGTACGCTACGCTTAGAAGGCGCACTTCTAATATAAGCTATAAGTGCCTATATAGAGTAAATAGCTAGTATTAATAGAAGCTTATAAAGTGTAACCACCTTTAGTACGCGCTCTAAGGAGAAGCTTTTTATAAGCTCTATAATAAGCCTATAAGTAAGGAGATTAGTGAAATTAAGAGCTAGATTTAAAAGGATTAGTAGAAGGTGTTATTAACTAAGCTTAAGTAAAAGGGGTAGATAGTAGACCCTCCTCTAGTCTTTCTAGGGAATATTAAAGCATAGATTATAGTAAGCCTATAAGTAAGTAAGCCTTTGCTAGCTAGGCACTATAATCCTATAGCTACCTATTTCTTATATTTATATACGCAGGTACTCGCACGGGTTATATTATAAGTAGATAATTACCCTTAAATATTTATTAAAGCTCTATAGTAAAAGTACGCTACTCCTTTTATTTTTTTACCTTTTTACGCAGGTACTCGCGCGGGTCACGTTATAAGTAGATAGTTACCCTTAAACGTTTATGAAAGCTCTATAGTAGAAGTACGCTACTCCCTTTTCTTCTCTACTTTTCTTTTAGAACTAACGTGTTTTATAAGCGAGCGGCCCATACAAGCGAGCGGCCCACCCCACTAACTTTTTATACCTTTACAGCAACCTATCTTAACAACATAATAAGATAATAGTATATAATTGCTATACTAGATTAAATAGTATCTATAATATCGTTCTTGCATGTTCGCATGTTATGGCCAGTCTTCTTGCAGCGGCTGTAGCGTGTTAAAGCCTGCCGATTAGCACCTGATCGCGCCTTATCTTGACGTATTTCTACCTCTATCTGCTACTTAACATCCTTTTAAGCGATAATCTTCTCTGCTTCTGCCTTTGTTAAGGTACCCTGCCTCTAGATCCGCTTCTTTTTGCGCTATTTACGCGTTATAGCGGCCTTATTAGCCTTCTTAAGCCTCGCGATCTAATCGCGCATAAGCGTACTTTTGTAAGCTATTACCTTAGCGTCCTTTTTAAGCTAATTAAGCGCTATAATAATAGAAGTAGGTAATAAGCTCTTATACCTTTAAATCCTATTATAAATTAATATTAATTAAGCCTCTAGCTCGCGCGTGTTGCTTAGTGTTTTAGCTTCCTAAAAGGTAACCTCTAGCGGAGGCGGCGTCGGCGTATAAAGCTTAATATTAAGCTTTAATATTACCGCCTCTAGGTTATATAGGACTAGGCCAGTGCCTTAAAAGCTTGCGCAGATATTTTCCTTTATAATTAATTACTTATAGGCTGCGCAGAAGGCTAGTAGGAACTCTAGCTTCGTAATATAGTTAATATAGTCACGCATTAGGCTCTTAATCTAGTAGCTATACGCGCGCTTTAACGGCGAAAAGTAGCTAACGTTAAGTAGCTATAGGAGGTGCGATAAATGTAGCAGTATATAAAAAGTATAGATATTATTCTCCTTATAGAGCTTTTAAAATTCGAGCAAGTTATAGCTCTTATAGCTATTAAGTATAAGTAGCTAGCGCGCGCCTACCCTATACTTTACTATATACTTAATAAAGTGCCTTAGCTACTCTACTCTAAGCTTATTAGTAGTCTAGCTATTATTACTAATAGCGAAAGCCTAGTCGCGCGGTATATTATCGTCCTAGTACTAGGCAGAGAGGTGATACTAGCCAGCGAAGATAATAAAGGGCGGGATCGCCTAGCTAGCAGCGCTAATTCTATAGATTGCTATAGTCTACCTATAATTGCCTGGCTAGATAGCCTTTAGCCTGCCGCGTCTCTCTAAGCCTATAATAATAAGCTAAGATAATATCTTGCCTATTATAAAACTAGTCTCGTCGAAGTTATAGGTATCCTTATTATAAATACTATAGGTAGCCTTTGTGCGCGCTACAAGCTCGAGCTAAGCTCTAATAGTATCTAGATCCTTACACAGAGCTCTCTGCCAATTGTACGGTTAATTAAATCGTGTAGTAAGATAATCTATTTACTTAATAAAGTTACGTAACTACTACTTACTAACCTGTCTAGCGCCTTGCTTAGCGAGTAGCTTATCTGCCATATCTTGCATAGTACTTAGCGTGGGCGGAAATCCTCGCGAATCTAGGTTAAGTATATACCTAATAATCACCTCCTCTTCTATCTTAGTAAGCTTCTTTAATTTAGGCTAGCAATTACGTCGCGTAGTAATTCTAGCGCGTTAGCGTTAGAGTGTTATTTAGACGATAGTAAATATATGTGCTACACCTCTTATAGACTAAATTTGGTTTTAATTAATAGCTAAGATTATAAGGTGTATATTAGCCTGAGCAGAGGCTAGTTGGGCCTGAATTAGGGGCGCCATAGTAGGTAGAAGTTTATGTGCTGCAAAAAGTTGGTGGGGTGGGCCGCTCGCTTGTATGGGCCGCTCGCTTATAAAACATGTTATATGTAAACTAGCTGCTTAGACTAATCACCTAGCGAGCTAGGGATCTAAGCTAGACACTTTTTAAGCTCTACGCGCAAGTTCGCTACCTTTTATATTTTAAGTTACTATTTAGCTTATTATACTACGCTTTATAAGCTAGGGGGTGTATTATAAAAGGCACCTTACTAGAGCTTTTTACGCTAGCTAGGGTTAAGTTAAGTAGTTAAATAGCTAAGCACGCGATCCCTTAAACTTATAAATAGCTAGTTGTCGTAGAGCTTCCTCTCCTTAATAGACTTTGTTTTCGAGCTCCCTGATCGTTGTGACTGTGCGCCACATAAATTTAAAGGTATAAAAGGTTATTACTTACTTTTATTATTATAGCACTTAATTAGCTTAAAACGGGCGCTAAGGTAATAGCTTATAAAAGTACGCTTATGCGCGATCGGATCGAGAGGCTTAAATAAGTAAATAAAGTAGTTATAACACGTAAAAAGTAATAAAAGAAGCAGATATAGGAGTAAGGCACTTTTATAAAAGTAAAAGTAAAAAAAATTATTACTTAAATGAATATTAAATAGTAGCTAGAAAGTAAAACGCGTTAAGATAAGGCGTAAATAGGTGCTGATTAGCAGGCTTTAACGCGCTATAGCTACTATAAAAAGATGTCAGATAGAATAAGCTGCGGTGAGGCCAGATCTGTACAATCGAGCAGGGACCACTTGGCTTGGCACACTAGCAAAATATCCGAAACCAACTGAACACAGTGGAGAATACAATAAAAAAAACAATAAATACTATCAAGTTGCATCAACATCTACTTATCATACCATCTGACAAAAGACTAAATATAATACGCAAACGTGTGTAAAGCGTACTATATATACTACTTAATCTATAATAGTAATTATATATAATTATTATATCGTGTTGTTAAGTTAGGTCACTATAAAGGAGATAGAAAGTTGGTGGGATGCCAGCTCGCTTATACTGCCAGCTCGCTTATACTGCCAGCTCGCTTATACTGCCAGCTCGCTTATACTGCCAGCTCGCTTGTTAAGTACGTTATATAGTTTAAAATATTCTTTATATCTTTCCTACTCCTGGTAGTTAACTTTTAATACCACGAGTATATCTTTTATAGAAAATTAGCAACCCTCTTAGTTAGTTATTTTATAATTCATTATAGGATTATTATTTATAATTAATCTTATTATTATTACTAGCTATTAACTACTAAATATCTGTATGGTGCTTTATCCTTAACCTATCCTCCCCTCACCCGGAACAGGCTTAGGTACGTACAGCCCCTTGTAACACTTGGTTAAGTATATACTAAATAATTACCTACTCTTTTATTAGAAGGAGATTTATAAAGTTAGGCATAGAATTAGGTTAAAAAGTTACTTTAGCGCGTCTTTACTTTATTACTCTTTTTAAAGCGCTATAGATTCCTATAGCACGTAGAATTAAAATTATTACGTTTTATTTAATAGCGTAAAGCGTAAGCTATAATTAAGCATTTTTTTATTTTTATAATTAGTTAGGTAGTTAAGATATCGAGTTATAATATAGGTCAATAGTACGTTTTAGTGTGGTCTTGGAGTTTTCAGACACTCGCTTTTGGAGTACGTTAGTAAAATAACTAATAAAGCTTTTATTAATTTTTACTACTTTAATTTCTTACTATAAAGCGTATAAGATTATTTATCTTTCTTTGTTATAATTACTAAGCCTTAAAAAAGCACTATTACTTAATTCTTAATTATAAATAAACCTAATAAGAATTGAATTAGAATTAGGTAATAATATTCTTATTACTTTAAAAAAGCTAAGGATAGTTATTTTCTTAAAAGAAGCCCTTTACGTATTTTAAAATAAGAAAAAAATGTCCCCTTTAGTAATAATGGCTAGGCCTTAGCTTTTATAAAAGTATTATTGTCAGATTAAACGACCTACTGTGTATTACAGTAAGTTATACTATTACTTATAGTATAAGTGCGACTGATCTACTGTCTCCTCACCTGAATTATCGCCCAGAGTGCGATAGGACGAAGAAGGGAGGCTGGCGCACTACTGCCCCTACACTAGCCTATATAGTGCAAGCGTCAAACGACGCTAGATAGACACCTCGCGCACAGCCACGGTTTCCATCATCAATATACACACAATCATCTCACAGTGACTTCCTTCATTAAAAAAATACCCTCATATCTGACAATTATAATAATTTCACTAAGTAGGCCAGTAATAGAGACTTAAATATTATAATTAAAAGTTAATATAATTATCAACTCTTCTCTTTTATATAGCGATTAAACACTTATTTAAGCTAAGTAAGTCTAATATTGTTATTTATCTAGCTAGAGGATAATAAGGTAATAAAGACTATATATTCTTCTATCTTAATATCCTTTACCTAGCTTAATTAGACGCCCTTATTAGTAGCTTTATAGATAAGACTTAGTAGTAAAGCTAATCTATTAGCGTAAATATGTAATGAGGTAAGCGTCCCGCTTACTAAGCTAATACTATGTAACTTTCCTACTGTACCAAAAGGTATGCACAAGAATACCAAAGCTGGTGTATTCTTATATAGTATAATATATATATAAGTAATGTTAGAACTAGTGTTTGATCCTAGCTTCTATAAGCGAGTCGCCACGTGTCCCTTTGCATACCACGTACTATTGTTATAAAATACATGCTAGAAGCGTAATCTACGCGTAATTACTATCTTAAAGTAGTACTTTAACTTCCTTTTTCCCTTATATTTGTCTACTAAATATGCTCTTTAATCTACTAATAATACTAATTACGCAGCCTTTTTTATTTATATTATAAATATAATAAGGATCTATACGATATTAATTAATTATATTATATAAAGAGTAGAAATAGAGGTAATATTTATCTACTAAATTAGTGTTATAGTCATTACTATCTATAGTAATTATTTATTATAAGATTCGATATATACTTTATTAGTTAATAAAGTATATAACCTAGCTCTCGCTAACTAGCTCTTTCGCTATTATAGAGGCAAAATTCTATATTATTTTTTATAGGAGGTGTATATCTGTTTATAAGTCCTTTAATATATTGTACAAGCTCCTGCTTTTACTAACTAGAGGTTTTAACTTGTGTAGGGCGCGTTATCCCCTAATGCCTTTAGATTAATATAGACTATACAACACTATATTTAGTAGTAGTTTTTATATATAAGAAAGTTTTGCCTAGCTCTAATAACTTAATATTATTAATACTAGCTTAAATTAAATTTATATTAATAGAGTTATCGAGTATTAAAAGTAGGGTGTTATGGTATTCTCCGTGCATCACGCGCACGGATACGGTATCGTGTTTTGGTAGCTAATGCACGCCGTCAGCTATTGCACGTCTTTTTACTATGAAAATTAAGAAAAATATAAAAGATTAAAGTAATATAACTTTTTAACTACTAATTCTTTTTAAAATTTCCTTTACTAAAGTTATAAAGATAGATTTTATTTATAATTCTAAAATTTTAGTTTCTTAATAATAATTAATTTTTAAAGAAAAATAGAAATGTAGAAAATTTGAATTCTTTAAAATTGAAAAAAAATTAAAAAATTTTTATGTATAAATTACGCTGTTTAAAACACTTTTTATATTAAAATTATTAATATTAATATACTCATTAAAAAGTCATATAAAGTATTTTTTTCTTAAAAGAATATTTAAAGTATATAGGTTATCTCTCGAAATAGAACTTTATATAAGAACAGTCTAATATAAAAAGTGTTTTGAATAGCTTAGTTTATACCTAAAATTTTTATACTTTTTAATTCTAAAGACTTAAATTTAATACTTTTCTACTTTTTTAAAATATTTAATTATTATTAAGAAACTAAACTTTTAGAACTATAGATAAAATCTATCTTTATAACCTTAGTGAAAGACATTTTTAAAAATAATTAGTTGTTAAAAAGTTATATTACTTTAAACTTTTATATTTTTCTTAATTTTCTTAGTAAAAAGCCGTGCACCAGCTGATGGCGTGCATCAGCTGCCAAAGCACGGTATAGCACCATGCGAAGACCTGAAAAAGCGCAGAATCTCCTCGTGGCTGTGGAACTAGTATTACATGAAAAGTAAAACGTTCGACAATATTTGAGCGGACGACTCTTTGTCCGAGTGAACTAAAGCGAACACTTTGGAAGGTATGTAAAACAATATTCACCAGAAATCTATTTTCCCGCTCCAGCTCGTGACCTATTTTCATTGGGTGGTTTGGTATGAGAGCATGCGCACTGCACCGCGCCATCAATCGCATATAGCCTCTCCGCCCACACCCAGAACACAGAGATGATATTTAATCAACTCACACTCGGGTCAAAGAATTAGCAACTCCGAAAAGCGCAGCCACGGCTATAGGAACCGAATCAGATACGGGAGCTACCGGCGCCTCAACAGTTCGACGAAGGCAGCAACTGGAGTCAGAGTCTATACGAAAGAAGTCCTCTCTTTCCAAACCTACGGCCTACAAAAAGACAGAAAGTTTCTTACCATGGCCCGCTTCGAATCCCGCGCAGCGTTCCTCAATTTCCTGCGGGGAATTATTTCCTTCAAACTAAGTACTCCCCAGCATTCGGATCGCATCGACAGCATCGAGTGCTTCATTTGCCGAGAAGAGTATCGCGCAGGTGTTCTCGATTCCCATGGAGAGACAACGGCTCTAATGTTCGTGGACGAGCCAGTGGCTCTGCCATGCAACCACATCTTCGGTTTGGAATGCATTCTCAACTGGGTCCTGGACGGGGAAGGAAACACATGTCCTTCCTGCCGAGATGAACTCTACACACGTAAGGAACCTCTGGTTGACCGTCAAGAGACGCTCGATGAGCTTTATTATGTGTACCTCTCCGGCTGGACGGCGATTGCACGGGAAGGCGGTCGTGTCATTTGGCGCTACAACAAGCTGAATAACCCTGAATCTATGCGAGAGTATGACGAACTCATTTGGAATGATTCTACGCGCGATATTGAACAGATGATGATTAATGAAGTCATTCTGTATCAGAGCGGCCGAATCTTAGGAGCTTCGCAATGTGGCTGAACCGTCACCCTAGGGTCGCTGTAACGAACGATTATTTTATGGTCGACGAGTTCGTAGAGACTCTATTGGAAGAATTTCCCAATATCAGGCTGGCTCCAATCCCTGAGAGTTACTACGTGTGGGAGCTTTTGGGGCGAGACGTGGAAGCGGACGCGCTGGAGGGCGTCAATGTAACGAGGCTCCCTGATCGAAGCGATGAGCCGGCGATGGAACAAACCAGTGTGGAGCGAGAAGGAGCAGCGACACTCAGTACGATTATTGAACAGACTGAAACCGATGGTATTGACGAACATCGCCTTGAAGTGGCAGTGGAGAAAGTTACTGTATCACGGGATTAAGCCGCTCTTGAGGTTGATTTCTTCTAGATCTCACCTCAACTCCCAAGGCTGCTTCCAGATATCTACAGGGAAAGGTCACGAGAATGGAACAGGGAACTACTATGTCTTGCGTATAAGGTTTTGCTCCAAATCTGGATCCGAGAAGAAACATGGGCTGTCTTGTGACACAGATACGAAATGAAACGCATTTTGACATCGCTGTCGTTACTCTGCATCAAGTTCCTATGTTATTTACTCCATATATTGATTAAGGTTTGAATTCTCGCTTTCTTTTCATCCGTCATATCCAAACTGTTTGTTTTTGAGTAAAGTGTTGTAATACCCCGGCAAGTTGTTTCACTTCTTGAGAAAGCATAAATCGAAACATCTCAGCCGTCCTAACTTTGCCTTCCGCTTCGCCTTGTGAAGAAGGGATTTTGGTAAAAAATTACAATGTGCGAATGTCCTTGCTTTGCATTAGCGTTGTGAGCATACTGTAAACAGCTTCAGCACACAATGCGATATATCGCTACAAAACGAGCTCCAGTCTCAAGTGTGCCCCAACAATCACATCAAGCTACTCTGCTGGGCAGATCAAATCGGAGCGCTGGAGAAATCGACAGGAAAAGCTACAGATAAACGCTAGCTCGACAAGAACACTTCAAAACACGTCAATCATAGACTTACCAGCATGTCCTCGACCTTCTTCAACTCAGAGATTGCGTTTCTGGCGTACCTGCAGGCTCAGGCGCCCGATACATCAACATAGGATGAGGCCTGTCCTATCTTTCTCGCGGACTATGCCAAGGAAGGAGAGATCTATGACCCATCAACGCAGGAAGAACCCATGAGACTACCTTGCGGACACTCTTTCGGCCGCAACTGCCTAGTTCACGCAGTACACACCTGGCATCACGAATGCTGTCCCCTTTGCCGGGCCCGGATGTACACGTGTGTTCCTCCAGGACCTCGGCTTACGCCTAACAGCAGAGATAGGGACATGATGATTACAGTGCTCATGAGCGACTGGGTATTCCGACCGAATATGCGACCGAGATTCTCGATGACATGGAAGACTGTATAATTGAGGAGTGGAAGATCGGCCTCGTCATGAGGTTCGCTGGCGTGGGAGAGCAGGATGCTGTTCGAGGTTACGAGGACAACGACCGTAATGCTACCCTGGCTATCGGTGCACTCCGGTAAGATCTACGTAATATGACGCTATAGGCACTCTGATAAGAACGGAAAGTCCATGTTGACGTATTATTATGCTATGGACAAGGACTGTTATTTACTTCCTCAAGCATAAGGGTCGGCTGCGCATATGTTGGATTGCGTTCATAGGGCGCGAGAGGATCACCACCTCACCTAGTCACTAGCTAGTTGAACGCGATAATGCTTGACAATCACATCGTTCAGCAATACCATTGATAGGGCCGTCATACAACGTTGAGGAATTTGGGAATTTGGGAATTTGGGAGGCATTATATTAAGTGAACGCGCAGCCTTTGTGTCATGCCGAGATTGCGTTAAGGGTATTGAACGACTGCAAAACAACCTTCATAAACTCCATCTTACACAATGTACTTGACGCCGACAAACATTAATTAACGCTTCAAAAATCCGCATAATGCATCTCACTCGGAAGTATCTCTAGTACTGATTGTGTCCGTTGACCGGTACAGTTTCAGTGGCCTGCTGCTCATGCACAGCCTTCTCATGATCGATCCTGTTCCTACGGCGGTGATCCTTGATTTCGTGGAAGGCCGCGGTAATGGCATGAAGGAGACTAAAGATGCCATTAGTATCAGGATCGAGGTCAAGGAAGATACACGGATTGACTTACGTGCTGACAATGGCGAGAATAAACGTGCCCCAAGGAAGATTGCAAGAGTCATCATTTGGATCGGCTGTCTCACCCGTCACATCGCTCGAACCGCCATTGCGCAGACGCGAAGGGCTGTAGCAATGTCTCGCGCCGGCAAGACCACCCTTGGGCCTGGTGAGAACAGCGACAGCGATAAAGGCACCGACAAACAAAATGTCCAACAACACCCAGATCCAGCGAAGTGTGCGACCGCCGGGGTTGGCACTCTTCTTGATGCAGCCGAGAAGGGTGCTGATGAGGGTGTAGAGGACTGCTGCAGCGAGGATGCCTTCGACGGCTCCGTAGGCGCCATTGACACCGCGGCGCGTCTTGATGGAGTTGACGAGGCGGTACACCTTGTAGAGGCGTTGGGAGAAGAGACCAAGAGAGACGACGGAGGAGATGAACTGTAGGGCCCGAGTTGCACGAAGGAGCATGCGGTAGAACCTTCCTCCCTTGAGCTTGTCTGGCACGAAGCGTGTGAGCAGGCCGGTCTGCTCACGCTTGTCGTAGATTAGACCGTCGAGGGAACCATCCATCGGTTGGCGGGTTGCATGGGAGTTCCTCATCTTTGCGTGTGGTCAATGTGAGTGTGTTGGTCGTTGGAGAACTGTTCAATACTCGCAGTGTGTGATGCAAGCCGAAGACCGTTAATGGGATCTTTTATGTTGAGAAAGGATGCCGGAACGCACCCGGTCGCTGTCCTTATTCACACATCGTCACCGTCGTCACCGGCACGTAAAATCGCGTAACAACACGTCTCACAAGGAAACCGGCTCAATAATCTCTGCTATTAACATTTTGGATATCTTGTGTGGCGGCACAGTCAATTAGGCTGCATCAGCCGCATGCAGGGCGTTGATCTGCAAGCTAAGGTGCGTGGTGGGTGCAGTTTCACGCGCCAACATTACAATACGTCACCAATAGGAAACCCCAAGGTTTGCATAGCAAGTTCAACAACGAACATGGCTTTTTGCCTTAATTCTCTAGAGCTGTTCCGCGTAGCCGTCTCGACGGCAGCACCAGGATGGGACGTAAGGAAGGAGCTGAAGTCAAGTTAGACAATTTTGAGGTCCGCGGGAGTGGCGTGCGAGGAGCACCTTAAACCTAGAACCTTGTCGAATTATTAACTACTACTCCACGGCAGCCTAAGCGCACATGCGACAACTGCCCAGTGCCTAGACAACGGATCTCATTATGTATCATCGCCGTAGTCCCAAGCCGTCGTGAAAGTATAGTCGTAGTTGATGAAATCCCTGCCAACGACCATCTTGCCGTTAGACTCAGCGCTGACGTTGGAGTAGACCACATGCAGCCTCATCGCACGCGTGCTAGGCAGCGACTTTGTGGGAGTCATAAAATTGTTGGGCGGGCAGCGCGGCGGGGATGAACCACAAGCTGAGCGCACGAATACGAAGAATGGAAGCTGGCACATGCACAACGACGCTTACACACCACTCCAGCTATTTCTACGGACACCACAATGTCATTCGACAGCTACAGCATCGTCCATCCCGAAAACCTCTTCCCCCTCCTCCACCAATCCGTCCAATTCGAAGACTTCTCCAAAGGCCGCCAAATCGCTATCCTCTACCGCACCTCCGCTGACGCCATCCCTCTCGTCCGAACCACCACCGCCTACCAAACCCCTAGCCAGCCCTTCTCCCCTATCCATGAAGCCCTCGTCGAGAAAATCCGCGACGCATCCGGCATCACAAGCCTACAGCTCAACAACGCCATGCTAGAAGTGTACGACGCGCGCTACACTACCATGAGATTCCACACCGACCAAGCGCTTGACCTCACGCTAGACTCGTACATCTGCCTGTTCTCGTGCTACGAGAAAGGCGCGGATGCGCAGCCGCGCGTACTCACAGTGCGGAAGAAAGAGAGCGGGGAGGAGTGGGAAGTAGAGCTAGAGCACCACTCTGTCGTCGTGTTTTCGACTGCTACGAACCAGGAACATGTGCATAAGATTGAGGCCAAAGACCTGCCCCGGGATTATGACAACAGGTGGATGGGTCTCACGCTGCGACTCGCAAAGACGTTCGTGCGGTTCGAAGAAGGTGTTGCGCACCTCGTTGTCAACGGGTGCAAGCGCGGAGAGCTCACGCTCGCGACGAGTGTAGAGGCACGAGAGTTTTATAAGTACAAAGGCGCGGAGAACAGGGAGACGACGTTCGAGTACCCGGATATTGGATACACGATTAGTCCGAGCGATCGCATGCCTCCCTCGCCCAATAACCTAGACTGAACGCCCCCCCTGATCCTTGACGTACTATACATTATCCGCCTCGACTACCGGCCTTCTATAATCTCCCTCATTCAAACTAAACCCTACATCTTCATACTCTACCTGCTCAGTCGTCACATTCTCCCTCTGATACAGCCTCTTCAGCTCCGCCACGTCTTCCGCCGTCGGCTTCTCAAGCCTTACCTCTCTCCCCTCGCGGAGGATAAACGTCCCGCCTTCCCCGTCACCATCACCTTCTCTAAACACAGCTTTCGTCTTCGAGCAACGCACCACGTACCCCAGCCTTGTCGGGAATCTCCCAACCGGCAGCGCGGGCGGGCTCGTTGCGTGCGTCCAGAAGCGGTTCGTTGAGAGCGGAATCAGCAGCACCGAATTCGGGTACAACGGTACGCTGAATTCGCGCACCCCAGATAGTGGTAAGTCGCGTGTATACTCGGGGTCGTTCGTTTTGAGTTTGAACTTTAGACACGTGAGTACGCTGACATCTTTGTAAACGCGGTCGAAACGATCGTTCGAGGGCGCGGCGTATAGCGCTATGTCTGAGGAGTAGAATGTGCAAAAGGTAATCAGGCCGTTGGCGGGCATGTCTTTTGTCTTGTCAGAGTGAATTTTTATTCTAGCTTTGTGCTCTTTCACGTTGTTTGCGGCGTCTACGGTAGAAGTGTTGCGGTAGAGCTGGGCAAGGACGTGGTTGAGCTCAGTCTTTTGGGCAAAGTTGCTGCCGGCTAGCTGATTGACTTGGGCCAGGATCTCGCGGTCTTCGTCCACGAAGGCGAGGGTAGGACCGCTGAGGTTGGTGGAGCAGCGGAGCAGGTGGAACTCCGACGCGTCGCCGGTGGTTTTCACGTCGCTTAGGTACGCGCCTGATCTGAAGGAAGTACCTGGTTTGGTGGACTCAGTTAGAGCCTGGAATTTGTGTTTGGCTTGTAGAGAATCGAAGTAATTCGTACGCTGCGAGTTTGCAGAATCTAGAATGTCTCGATAGTAAACTGCAGCATTGTGCAAGTTGATAGGTACCTAATTTAGCAACGTTAGCACATGCATAGCTCGCAGCAGATGATAGCACTTACCTCTCCAAGTGTAACATATAACAGGTCATCCAAGCCCTCCGTGTTGAACGAAAACTCCCTAACGACTCTAACATTGCCTTCAACATCCTTCCTCTTGTCCCGAAGAAGCCGAATATCTCCACAGACAAAGACACTCCCATGCGACATTCGAGGAGACAGTTCCAAAGCACCCAGATCCTCCTCGTGCGCAGCCAGCACCCGACTGCAAAAGTTGGAGACGAGATATCTGTACTCTTCCAAGTCTTCCTCGTCAACGTTCACCTGAACGCACAACAGGACATGGTTGTCCAAGAGTAACTCATTTTCGGACATCCTCGGAGAATAAAGCGAGTAGCTGATTCACAGAGAAGTTAGAAAGGAAGGAAGTGTTATGTTCGACGCTTCCATGAAACGTGAGTCATAGATTAGCATTCGTATTCGTACCGTGGTCACTCCCCGCCGAGGCACCATCTCAACAACACCAACCTCGTAGCGCGGACACCAGTGTCAAGATCCCTCAACACTAGGTTGCAGTATGAATCCCACGAAACGTGCGAAACATGTGCTTTGAAACCAATAGCTATAGTGGTAAAGTAGCTACAAGTGCATGCATGTCCCAGCCCTCCCTCACCAGAAACCTTATCTTCCCACTTACCTACCAGGGCTCATCCTCTAACCTGTATTACCCTCCCCATCTTTCTCAGCGTCTCCGTATCCCAAGACCTCCCAAACCCCCTCTCAACCCTCCACCACCGCCAGCCTAACCTCCCACGCCCCCTTCCCTCCCTTATACGCATACCCCTTCTGCCTACTCACCAATACCCTTCCCCCTTCCCCCCAAACACAATCAAAATGCGTATGCCCCCACGCCCAAATCCTCACATTCCCACTCTTCCAACAAGCCTCCGTCCTCAGATCCGTCGCAAACGCCTCGCTCACCGCACTCCCCTTATGCCGCGGACTCGCCGCCCGCGGACCGACCGTCGGACAGTGATGCGTCAACACGACGACCTCCCTTTCTGGCTCTTCGTTGGATATGGTACTGATTTGGGAATTTAACCACACCAGATCGACCGCGTGATCGGCGTTGTGCTGTGCGATGCTGCGACCCCTGATCCCGTACCCGGGATGGAAATCCATGAGTTTCCGCGCGCAGAGGGGGGTTTGGGCGGCGCTGATGTGGCTCCATAGCGTGCATCCGAGGAGTGTAAGTCTGGGCGATATGTCGACGCGTCGGCGGCTCATGAAGAAGAAGCGCCCGGGCCCGAGGGTGGAGGCGCAGGAATCGTCGAAGGCGTCGAGCGCGTCTTCGGCGAGGCACCACGTGGTCGTGTAACACTCGTGGTTGCCGAGGATGTAGAAGATGCGGAGAGTAGGAGAGCGCGTGAAGAGGGTGCGGAGGAAGGTGAATAGGGCGGGGTCCGCTGCGAGACCAATGTCACCGAGGAGGCAGAGATTTGGGGCGTAGATGGGGAAGTTTTGTGACTGAGAGAAGTAGGTGTAGGAAGGGGATGCCAGGGGCGTTTCGAGGTGGAGGTCCGAGATGATTTGAAAGCGTGACCAAGACGATGGGTTGGTTGTGAGAGTTGAGAGGGCGCGGACGAAAGGCAGAGAATCTCCAGCGCGCCGCATTGTTGCGATGGCGTACATGCTGAACCTCTGGCAGAAGCTTGCATGTTCGTGGGTGGCCGCACAAGTTGAGCCGCGGGGAAGGGACGCAAAAAGGCCTATAGCTGCTTCCTAATCACCGCATCTTTGGTCACTTCCGCATATATTTTCGGTAGACCGAGCGGAGCCGTAGCTTCGTATAATTGCGTACATTCTATATTGTATAATGAATTGTCCACAAAGACTATCGCGTATGGCTTCAGGAAGCACTGAAGGAAAGATGACCATGTGCAGTGGTTGATCTGTGACTAGACTGTGCGGTGAGTTGATATCAAGCAAAGAGCTCCGCTACCGCTCGTATCGTACAAGAGACCCATAATCCTCAAAGCGCCACCAACACCGTTGTGAGTTGTGATTACGTCGTGCTTCAGAGTGGCCTACGGGCCAACAGGTATTCCCATAGTCAACAGACCGCCACAATTCGCTATCGTGCCCACCACTCCATTCTCCTTCCTCTTCTTATCCCGTGCGCGCTCCTCCCTCGCAAACACACATACAACGGTCAAGATGCACAGTCCGCACTAGTCCATATCCGCCGCCACCCTCTGGTTATACACCTCGAGCATACCAAACTCATTCATGCCTTGACCACCACCGAAGCGCGCGAGCACCGCGCCGGACGCAGTGTCAACGAGTTTGAGTCGTCGTGCGGAGTCGGTAAGGGAGTCGTGGTCATGCTCCCATTTGGAAGTTGTGCTGAGCTGGCCGCCGTAGAGGATGTATACGGTCGTCTCGATGCCTATGGGATATATGATTAGCCCAAGCCCAACACCGAACACTAGACAATCGCAAAAACGCATCTAAAAACATACCTGTCAGCGCTCCCGTACTCTTCTCCAGCTTAACATCCTGCCCATATGCATCGGATGTAACCTTCGTAAATTTCGCCGAGCTCGTCTGAATCAGGCAGCTTCCCACACCGTCGGTCTGTTGCTGATACGTCGCATTAAGGGAGCAGTGGATAGCGACTTCGATAGTGTCGCGCCAGGGCTTTTTGGTCGCGAGTGTGATAGCATACGAGTACGCGTTTGGGTTAGACGACGTGACCGTAAGTTTCCCAGCAAGATTCTGGTTGATAATGTATGTTACGAGAGGGTCGTGAGGTGTGGGTATGAGTTCTTTTGATTTGCGGAAGAGACCCATTGCCGCTGCTTATTGTGCTGATTATGATTTTAGGAGGGTGCGATATGGCGAGGACATTTGATGGAGTATTGCACTAGGAAAAGGGTTCTTGGATGTTCGATGAAGGAAAGCTTGAATGGATCGGAGGCTTACCTCCCTGCGAGCTACATGGTGGATTTATCCGCATGACGCGCCGGGCGTTAGTTGGGACACTTGAGTTCCATTAGTGACTGGGATGTGAACTGGTTCCAAACCCAAGTGCGCCCATATTCACAGCTCTTTGCTGAGACAGAAGATGTTGCCCCAGTATTGGAGGATTGTGTTTGGAAAATGATGCGCGGGTATGAGGTCTTCGCGAACGGGATGGAAGGCCTGTTTGTTGATCTGTGCGTACAACGTCTGGGAACTTTGAGTCTAAGAAGTCCGAAAAGTATGCGTGGTGCGAGGAGCTGAGTGAGACGCTGGAATAAATAGGGCTAATGCGTCAAACATTCAAGATTAGAATTGAATATGCAGGTTGTATTCGTGGTGGCCGCGAAACTAGAACACGGTGAACCTGCATCGAACGCACGAGGTAAGGTCGTTCTTACCCATCGACATACTTAGGCGATCCACTACACGTGAGCCTCACCATTGAGAATTCTCTCCCCCCTCACTCTTTGCAATGCGACGCCCATATCAGGGCTTCCACTTCTCGCCTGTACACGCTCATCTCCGGCGTCTAAACATCCTCCCCAAACCCCTCTGCTCGACCTCTCTCCTTGCCGCACCGTCAACAAACTCTCCGCCATTCCCATCTCTTGATATGTTGTCCCCAAACACCCTCAACAACACTACCATCGTTCCTGCTGCAAGAATACTCCCACAAAGTATCCCAATCATGACCAAATTGCTCTTACGGTACTTGTGTGGACCGCGCGCATCTTCAGGCCACCCGGTATAAAGGGCGTATGTTGTCAGAATGGAGCCCAGATTGCCGAGGCCGGAGACGAGGGCAGATGCAGCGGCGACGCCGACCTCGCCGTGGCGCGGCTGGAATATCTCGTTCGTCCAGGTCATGCAGATGGGGACTGTGGGGCCGAGACCGAAGCCGACCTGAATATGAAAGTGGTCAGTGACATTTATCGAAGAACGGTTGCAATTGACAATATGTGATGATTGTATAGATTGAAAAAGGAGCAATGGGGGTGCAGCTTACCAGAAGCAAACCGCCATAGCGAGTCCAGGATTTCGCGCCACCACCAAAGGTTGTCATGAGTAAACCGGCAATTTGGATAAGCACGGCGAAGCTGAAGAAGGAGGCGCGGTGGCGGTGGAAGCGATCGGATAGCGGAGTGAAGATTAAGATGGCGATGAGATCCATCTGAGTCGCGTCAGCCTGATAACCCCATCATCATAGTAGAGAAACAGAGACTTACAATCCAAATAGGAGCAGTCAACAGCGAGAGATCAATACCGGACAAATCAGGATTGATGCCGCGAATGATGACAGAAGCATAAGCTTGCGTTCCAATACCGACACCCACGACACCAAAGTACATGACGACCAGCGGCCACAGACGCCAGTCGATTACGACGTGCCAGAGGTCCCTCATGTTCCAAACCTTGCGGCGGTAGACACGTGTGAGATCTAGGTAATGAATCCGTGCATCCTCACCAGTCAGAGCGGGCTTGCTGTCAGGAATCCATTTGAGCCAATTTGACTTCTCGCGGATTTCGCCAGGTGCGAGTGGTCGATCAGGGAGCCACCAAAGGAGAGAGACTCCCACGAGCGTGCCAACGATACCGTACAGCAAGAACATCCACTGGAAGCCTACGAGCCCGCCCAAGCCATCCATCTCTTGAAAGCCGGCAGAGACGAGACCGACGACAGCAGCGGAGACTTGGGAAGCGGTGAAGTAGCGGCCAATGCGCTTGCCGGTCCGCGATGGAGGGTAGAAAAGTGTGAGATAGTAGGACATGCCTGGCCACATGCCAGCGATGACGATACCGAGCAGGAGTCGAAGAAGGCTATGCATATGTTAGAGATGGTGGAATGAACACGTCCAAGCGACGTACTAGAAGCTCCATGCGGCTTTCATGCCAGTCAAACCGATGCCGATGATGCCCACACCAGTCACGATTCGGCTCATCCAGACATGTGGGCTCAGCCTAGACATGACCAAGTTCGAGGGCATGTCGAAGATGACATAGCAGACGTAGAACAAGGCTAGACCGGTAGACACTTGCTTGGGCGAGAGATTCAACTCCGAAGCGAGATCGTGGCCTTGGGCGATGTTCATCGTCTGGGCCAAGCCGACATTGGACCGGATGGCCGAGCAGAGGAAGTAGAGGATCCAAAAAGCTGCGTCATGTGAGAAGATATCTCAGAGGCTGAGCTGAGGGATTGTTACCTGGCAATATCCGGCGGTCGAGCTTGCTATATGTTGTCAGGACCAGTGTTGAAAAATGAAGGGAACCGGGGACTAACCTGTACACCTTCTCGATGCGATCGATATCTACCACCTCCCGACCGTCTTCAACGTCCTGTTCCTCCAAACCACCCAGGTCCGACGTAGGACCTGCCGTATCGGCTATTTCTTTCTCGCCCGGCCGGCGGCCACTTCTATGTGCAGACATGGTGGTTGTCCTTCTTGAGGTGCAATCTGCGAAAGAGCGGAAGAGTCACGAAAGAAAATATGCAGAGCTACGAGAACGTGCTCTTACACAATAGCCGAAGCCGGACCAACACTCGCATATCGTAAGTAGGTCTGGGCCGGAGGCATTGATTCGCGGGGGCAAGTTTTTGGGTTTGGTGGGGGTGCGCTAGTACGGTCGTGCATGTTGGCGGGCTGGACGCGTGGGGACAGCTCGGAGGCCGCAGGAAAAACGCAAGATTGCTAGAAACTGTTGGCCTTGGTAGTGAGCCTAGTTTTCTAGAGTGAACTGTGTTTGTCCCTACATTACGAAGAGAAGGGTCCCTCTATGGCGGAGAGAAGAATGTGAGTTGCATGCTACTTGTGTACTGACTGGATTCTATGTGACTATGGATGACGCGCCCTTTGATCATCTATACTCACCATGTAGGACTGTCTTCATAAAGAATTGTGATGGTACCGAGGTTGCATAATATATTATTATCTAAACGCTGTGGGCGGCCTCGGGAGACGTGCGGCTAACGGGAGCTTGGGCCACCAAAAGTTGCATCTTGATCGTCATCGATTGAGAACTTCCGAAGCTTCTTTGCATTCCCAACCACTTCCAAGTGACACTCTGTACAATAGTTGCACTTCTTTCCCGTGGATACATCTTACAAAATGCTGTACCGAACCGCTCTCCAAAGAGTGTGCCTCCCCACCTCCAAAACCGCCTTCTCCGTCGCAAGAGCACTCTCTACGCTCCCTAATAACCCACACATATACGTGGCTAAACACCCTCTCGATCCATCGCGCTCTCTCCTCACGCTCCTTCCTACCGATCCACCGAATGTTGACCTCTCGCTTGGAACAACAACATCAGTTCCACCCAAGCCAGACTCTTTCACTGAGAATCGGCACTTCCATCCGATCCTGCAGTCTGTCCTTTCCACGCACGCCGTCAACGACCCACTTGTCAAACAACAAGCATCTGCCTTTGCCTCACCCGGCGGATTCAACCTCGGCAGTAACAAGCGTAGCGGCGATGGCGCGGGTGGTGCGAATCACCAAGCGGGCATGGGCGGCGGAAACAAGGGCGGCTGGATACACGTGAGCGATGAGCGGAATCCGCCTGACTGGGGCAGGATCGCGTGGCCTGAAGACATCTTCGGGAGCTTGGAGGTTGACGGAGATGGTCAGTTGGTGGGGAATTGGCAGGATAGTGGGACGTATAGGATTGTTACAAGGGAGGGAATGTAGGTCACTCAGGGAAGAAGAATATTATTGAAGGACGTGTGCTGACCTGTATTGCAGACTCGGACTCTCGCCCTACCTAAGAACGAAGCTCGTCGAGCATCTGAAAGAGCTTGAGAATGAGATCAAGCAGCGCGATTAGCCTAATGCGAGACATAACGCGCGAATCTCCACTCCAACAAGCCCATGAAGGAGCGCCGGATTTTTTGAGCAATGTCGCGGACATTGAAGCTGTAAATCAAGCGCAATACGGCAGTACATCATGCGCTGGCGCCGACTCAAGCCCCGGTACGCTCGTTGCCTGATAAAGACTTACGAAGATGGGCTGTACCACACTCCGCTGGGTACTGCATCGAACACATAAGGAAGCCGCATCAAAGCATATTACAACAGAGATTAAACAATGCTAAACAATACTCAACGACACCTATTGTTATTGCTACTATGGAAATTCTTCCCGAACGGCGAGGGTATGCACTGAAAGAAGTGCTTCCGAACACATTCGATGAACCCTGTCACCCAGGCACTCACAACTATTCAGAATGCTGAAATGGCCTCTTCTCATTCAATAATTAAAACCATGCCTGGATTTCCTTCCAGCAGCGCTGACGCAGTGAGGGAACTCAGTTGTGTGTACACGCAATCAACACAAGCTCGGCGGCCTCTTCTCATAATCGCCACAGTTCTCGCACCTCCGCATTATGCTCAGGACCCCAAGTGACGTTCATCTCACCAGCGACCAGGACCGCCCAACGAGCCCTCCTATAGATATCCATATCGCTCGTCCCACGGGCAAGCGCTCGCGCTGCAGCCACTGCAACCGCGTCAACAACGTGCCGCGGGCCGATCGCGGGAACTCCATGGAGATCTTCTGCCGTGCGTCGGAAACGAACACTTACGTTCTCATAGTTCGGCTCTGCCAGGTTTATCGAAGAGGGATGACTGTACTGGAAATCGAGCACGGGGATCTCTTGTTCTCTCATGACGAGGATGTCTTCTCTACAGAGAGGGCAGCGGCGTTGCACTTGTAGTGCGCATTTTAAGAGGCAGAAGCGACCGATCAGGTGGCCGCAGGGTAGTGTGACCGCGTCTTCAGCTACATCAGCACCGGCTGAGCCGTAGTCCTCCATGCAGATTGGACATCTGTTGATATCGTCTGCGAGGCCAGCGTGGCCTGTGAGGGCTGCTTGTGGTCCATATTCCCGGCTTGGTGACGCAACTCTGCTGGTGGGCGAAGGACCGGCCTTCTGGAATCGCTGTCTGAACCTGTGCATCTTCGTTTTGTTAAATCAAAGCTGTCTTTGTAGAGGTATTCTTTCGCGACGCAGCTCTTAAGTACCTGGTGCGTGGTGTGAAGACATTGTGCATCGACAACGTGTATGTAATTGGCGAGCGCTCGGTACTTCAAGCGAGTGTAGACATTGTGTCTGTCGAGTTTGGGCCTTGGATTTGATGTGAAAAAATGTACTCTGGTGTTAAGTGAATGCTTCCCAATATCCCGTGCAAACGCATGTTGTATACTTCTGATAACGGATACTAGTCAAAGAGATGAGAGTTCCGATTCTCCATTATTCTCGAGCGGTCATACGCACTTTCACATCAATCGCCGTCAGCTCACCCAAATAACCACCATCATTGTATTAATCATGTTCTACTCCCCAGCTCCAGATTCATTCCCTTGCTTTCCATCCGAGGATCTTCATACAAGATGATCAACATTCCACTGCCGTATCCTATCAAAATCCCTACACTTCTGATGCGGCGAGACGACAAAATCGGGGAGGTGGCCGTCGAGCTCGAGGTAGTAATCTTTGTAGGACCACATGCGTAGCCAGTCCTATATACCTCCTTAGCCTCGCTCTCGGATGGGGGGAAGGGGCAACGTACAAGGCAGTGAAGTTGATGCATTTCCCACAGTAGCGCGGCGCCGCCACCCTTAAGACGTGCGTGTGATGGTGGAGTCGCCGGTGCGGTTCATCAAACCCCATTTTTCCTCCGGGACGTCAAATTCGCGGTAGTCCCATAGCTTGAGCCATCGCTCGTCTATTTCTAGCGTGGGCGTTCCGCGGTACTCGGTCGTTTGGCGGAAGGCGCCGGTGTAGACTTCTTCGTGGTACTCGATGGCTTCGAAGGCCGGTGCTGGCATTGCGTCAGTGGGGCGGGGAGAGCGTGGGAAGATGGAAGGCTTACACCATGTGAACAGTTGGTTCACGCATTGAGAGTCTGTGACTGAGCGGGTGAAAGAGAATGTGAAGAGTGCGAGGGAGATTAGGAAGAGAAATATGTTTCCGGCTGTGAGTATATAGTGTGATCGTGGCGGCGATTGCAGTCGCCTTGAGGTTAAGAGCGTCTCTGTGGATTTCGAGGAGTCATCATCGTGGACTTTGGAGTATGCCGTTTGGCTCGTTGCAGCGGTCCGGAAGGTTTTTATCCATTCTGTGACAGACATGTCGTCAAATTATTAGAGAAGGAGCAACGAGGGGTGTAGGGGGAAAAGTATCTGAATTTTCGTTTCACTTGGTCGGGTGGACTGCCCCGTGTTCGGGCATGTCAGATATTTTTTTACGGAACGCTCCGATGCCCATGAGTACATGATGAGCATAGGATCGGTATGACGGGGCAATGGTCTCAGGAGGGTTGCTATTACTAATTTCGGATCGTATCCCATTTCATCCCCTCCATTCGATGTCATCTGTCCCAATTACAGTTTTGCGAGCAGGGTATTGAAAAAGGCTTACGGCCAGCATGAGCCTTCTGGAGCTGATCTACTGCAATACCGGCATCGCCATATACCTGGCGGTAGGATTGTGCATGGCTGTTACACGCATATCACCGGGTTTTGCAGTGGAGAAAGCCATTGGATCGTCCGCAAGACCACGGCCATTCAACCTATGGACTTGCGAAATAATGTACGCGCCCACGAAATCAGATAACGGGCTCCTGACCTGCTCTCTTTGGTTACAGTCTTTTCAGGTACTGGTAGCATACCTGTGGTGATTCGTGCAGAAATGGTCTAAATGCCGTTAGTGTCGATGCATACTAACAATTTGTGGTAGAATATTCGAGACAGAAGTTCATGCGGACGGTAATGTCTTACTACTGTCATACCCGGTGCGTTATTCGCCCGGAGCACTTCGTGGGAGGAAGCCTGGACTGAAAGAGCCTTGGTCACACAGGCAATAAAGGTCGTGCAATCCATCACCTTCATACAACACAACCAGACACTCACTCTCTTCGATTCAATTCATCTCATTCTTCCCGAATCACTATGAATAACTTCCTACAGCTCCTCGCTGGCGCCGCTCTTCTAAGTAGCGCCATCGCCGCTCCGATCGGTGGTAAGCCCGCTCATCCACTGCTCTCTCATACATTCTCCATTCATCAATACCACACATGCTTACTTATTCTAGATGTTTCCGAGAAGCGTGACCGTCCTCCAATTCACACCAACCCTAGCATCAAGGGCGTCGGTATCTACGCTACAGATGGCCCCGAAACCAAGCGTGACCGCCCCAGATCCATACCAACCCCGGCATCAAGGGTGTGGGCATCTACGCCGCGGACGGACTGGAGAGCAAGCGCGATCGCCTACCAACTCACACAAACCCTAGCATCAAGGGCGTTGGCATCTACGCTGTGGACGAGGAGAGCTAGATGCTGCGCGATACGCGTACGCATCATCGGTATCCATGAATAAGCACTATCAAGGTGTAACGACGCAGCGAGGGAAAGTCTGTAACGTGTACGCAATGGACGAATATGCTCAGTGTCAGAAACAGTGGTTAGGCTCAAAAGAGCATCAAATACAAAGTGATCTTACCAAATCATCTGCACTTCCATCCAATCCTCATTAGAAAACACAAGACAACCGTGCACCCATCTTTCGCACAGCACACACAATCACACCACTCCAACGACTAAGCTGAGATGCCATTTCGTTTCAACATTAGCATACTTCTATCCTCCGGCGCACCCATAGATTTTGTACACCCCTCCACCATCGTTTCCAGTCCAGCGCACCCAATACAGCCCTAATCATACAAAAACAGCAAAGCCCCAACAACGTCACACGGCTCGACGTCCAGCGCGGGTGCAGAATTTTTTTTTTTTTTACAAAAAAGTGGAATAGACCCTTCGCCCAGGTGGCTCGATCAGCCCGGCCTACATGGTGTGGGTAAGCAGTAAGAGCGGAATGGGAGGAACAGGGAGACAGATGCGCGGGGTTTACCGCATGCCTGCTCCGAGTCCAGCGCCCATCTGACCTAGCCGCGAAGCGAGCTTAGGATACTTTTCTTGCACCTGTTCGACAGTCAGTACGCGTGAAGTTGACAACTGCGGTTGGGTCGCACTTACCTCCAACTGTGTTCGTGTGGCCTCCGCGTAGCTCAATGCGTTTACAATCTCACCCTCTGTCCGTGACAGTTCCGCGGCACGCTCAAAGTACTTCAGCGCCTCTGTGACCTTGCCTTGCTGCAGAAGCAATTGTGCCATGGTTGCGACAGCGATGTCACATTCCGGGTCGATGATGAGTGCCTTCTGGCACAGCTGTTCCGCCTCGGAGAAGTCGTTTTTCCACTGGAACAGTGCGAGTGCCTTGTTGATCAAAGGGAGGACGTTGATGAAAAGTGGCTTGTTCGACTGCTCCATCTCAACGGCGGTGTCGAATTTCTCGATGGCTTCTTGGTACTTTTGTTGGTCGAGAAGGAGCTCTCCGTAGTAGTTGTAGACGTCGGGTACCTGGGGGAAATTCTTCATGCAACGGCGGAACGTTGCCATAGAGGACGCAATGCTGCCCATCTTGTACTGTGTGACACCCAACTGAATGTGCGAGAAAATGAAGTCTTTGTCCAGGTCGATAGACTTCTGGTAGTCCTTAGCCGCTTCGCCGAATTCGGCCTTGATGAAGTGCAACTGCGCGCGGTGGTAGTAGATGTCAGGGTCGTCCTTGTTCTGTGCGAGGGCAGCCTCGAAATCGGCTTCGGCGGCGGCGGGGTTTGCTGCGAGTTCTGGCGTTAGTCAGACTTCTGATATCGAGATACGGGAGACACATACCGAGCTCCAAGTGCATGCTAGCGCGCTTGATGAAGCTCTGAGTGAGGGACTGCTCGAGCTCGACGCTCTTGTCCATGTCCTTTAGCGCATCCTCGTTGTCGCCCTTGAGATACCTGAAGGTGCCGCGCATGTTATACGCGAAGGATTCGTGCTCGCCGAGGTCGCCAAGCTCAAGCGCCTTCTCGAAAGCATCGGCAGCTTCGGCGTATCCTTCGGCGGTCTTGGTGCCCATGGCACGGAGGCCTTTCCTGAGCTGGCCCTTGCCGCTCTCCTCGTCAAGCTCCGCATCCTCATCGAGCCCGGCTGGTGGGGGCTTCGGTCGGAAGCTCTGGAGGTAGTTGGTGACGAAGGTCGGACTGGGAAGCTTCTTCTCCTTCTTGGCCAGAATGGCCTTGCCCTTGGCCTACTGCGCGTCAGCAATCGTACACGTACCCTAGGGCTTCAATGGATCATACCTCGGCGACCTTCTTCAGCAGGCGCTCGACACTTTGGGCGCTGGCGTCGTTCCTGAAACCGTCGATGATGCAGCTGGCCGTGTAGTCAAGCAACGCTTCGCTATTGCGTTCCACTTGCTCATACGCGTTCGCGCGGCGGTTCAGCGCCTTGACATACTCGTTGTCGAGGGTGATGGCCGCCGTGGTGTCCTCGATGACCTTGTCCCAGTTCGACATGGCGTTCCAGCAGGCGGCGCGGTTCGAATAGAACACGGGATCCTGTCTGCATAGCAGTGCCTGGCCATACAGATCTATCGCGCGGTTGTAGTCTTTGGAACCGTAGGCCTTGTTGCCGGCGGCCTTGAGCTTGGCGGCATAATCTTTTCGCTCCTGCAGGACATTAGAACCCGTCCAATTGAATGCCGCTGTTTTACGCCTTCGCGAAACACAGCAATGTTCGGAATTTACACACCACTTCCGACAAAGTCCCCACGGTGCTCTCATCCACATGTGGGAGCTGCTCCTCCTCCTCGGCAGGCGCAACCGACGCTTTCTTGGGCTCAGCTACCGTCTCTTGCTCCTTTGTGGCTTCCTTCTCTGCGCGTTCCTTGGCGCGTCTCTTTTCCCGCTTGTTCTTCTTCTTATTCGAAGCCGCCGATGGCGCGCTTGTGTCCTTCTTGTCGTCTGATAGGTAGTAGATGACGCCTCCAGCACTGACGACTAATGTGAGCCCAGCGACCGTGTAAACAACACCCTTGTGTTCTGACGCCCAAGTGGATATGCGGTCCCAAAGAGAGCTGGAACCTGCTGGTGGAAGTGTGACAGGAAACGGGCCGGGGCCGACGGGCGCTGCTGGGTTGGAGGACATGGCGGCGAATTGGATAAGGGAGCCTAGCGCTGCGCCGGGGGTTACGTGGGATTGAGCTGCGGTTATTAAAACAGAGCCTGAAAAGAATTAACGAGAAAAGATGAAGCTAGGAAACCCGGACGCGCGCAATGGGCGGTGATCGTGATGGCGGGAGTGATGGGCTCGTCGTGAAGCTCAGGGTTAGAACTTTTGGGAGAGTTGCGAGCTCGGGCCATCACACGTCATCCAATCCACGCGCCGGCAGCCGGCAGCTTCATACCATAGGTATCTGAGAGGAACTGCATTGTTGTGCGATTGTACTTGTGAATTGTCTGCTAGAGGCCCAAAAATCGATTGTCCTATTCAGCACCTCCCGCCAACGGCCCAGGACGGCTCGTTACTGGCAAGTGAATTAAGCCCTCCATGCCGCATCGCTACTTCAATGATACCAAGGTACGCACAGAGAAGGATCCTTGTAGAGTTTACTAGACGAAGGGAAGTTATTCTGTTTGATCGCCTGCGACCGAGTGCGTTCGTGCGCCATAGAACATGGAAGTTCGCGTATCCCTGGGGCGCCCGCAGAAGACATATCACGTGCCACATTCCCTCCCAGCCCTGATGGCTCCAACATCTGAAGGTTCCAAGGTTCGTCCATCGCGATATATGAGCGTCTTAGCGCATGGACCTGCACCTCCAGCTGGATGCGACGTCTTGCAAAGGCGACGTGTCAAGCTCTCGCGACATCTTAGCTTACCCGCTCTTGATGCTGGCGTCGGCATCTCAGCGAATCATTCTCCGCTTTGCATCTTGAACGACACCGCACCAACTTTCTTCCACCTCTATTTGAACTTAAGGAGCCCCGTAACCCTTCTAGCTTCCATCTAGTACCGTCAACTGCTGCGCAGCGCTACTAACCATGTCCACTGGGCGCTCCTTCCATCTCTTCACGTCACTCCGCTATGACCCGCTCCTGCTATCCTCGGAGGAAAATTCCTTACCCATCCTAAATTTCCAATCTCCATCGCCTTTCTATATGCTTGTCTATCATCGCGACCGGATGCTTGAGGCAGCACAACATTTTGACTTCCACGCTGTCGCAAAGAAGCTGGAAGACGGTTTGTCATTACATCAAGAGCTATTGCAAAAAGTCAGGGAATATGTGCAACAGGGCGGGAAAGATGAACCGCTCAAAGTAAGTGAACAAAAGATGATGTGTGCAGCGGATCTGAGCATAGTGTACAGATGCGCATCCTGTTCGACAAAGCGGCGAACATGACCATCGACTTCTCTCCCGTCCCTCCGTTGCCCCTCTCAACCCTCTACCCTTCATCATTCGACCCACCAAAGCCAAAACCGACCTCTGCTCCCACAGATCATACACCATCAACTTTCCAACCATCTCCTTTGACAGGCGGTGCCCTCACTCTCGGTCCCACAGACTCTCTGCCTTCTAAACTAGCAGAGCCATCCCCACCCCCGGAATACATGCTGAGACTAGACACCGAACCCACGCCCACCTCCGCGTTCACAATGCTGAAAACTACCGTACGAGAACACTACGATGCCTCCCGCGCCCGCGCCCTGCCCGCCAACCCAGCCGGCGCACTCTACGCCGAAGTCCTGCTCTACAACTCCACGCACGAACTCACTGAGGGTACACTGACCACCATCTATCTCTTCCGCGGAGGCCGATGGGTGACGCCGCCAGTCGGCGTCCCAGCGGGAGAATTCACTGCTGAAACGCTCAAGGAGCTCAAGGACGTACCGTACAGTGCGACCTTGGATGAAGGCGAGCTAAGGAAGCCTTTTGCAGGGCGGTGGGGCCACTCTGTACGAAGTGCGAAGGTAGGTGCGGGAGGGCAACGAGGAACGTCAAGGAGGTGGGCTTTGAAAAAGGGTTTTTGCATGGAGGAGCCCATCAGTGTGAGCACGGTTGAGGTGGGTGAGGGCGTGTGGGTTAGCAGTGGTGTGAGGGGATTCGCGTTTGGGAGGATGGTGGAGTAGGGATGTATACATCGGACGCTCTCGTAAGTTTTGCTATTTGGAAGGCGGTTGGTAGATAGGTAGGTAATTCATGACGTTCATGCTAACAGACCAGCATCGCACGTGGCCTTGAAGTCGCCCCATCGCCCAGCACCAAGCCTCATGACCTATTTTTAGATCTTTTCTCATTCTTTCAGTGTGCTCACGGCAGCGCCTACAACTAATTCAGGTCCAGCTAACGCCCACCACCCAGTAACAAAGAACCTTCTACCTCCTCATCCTCACTCTCCGGAATGGGTAAGCCCGCAACAAGCTTCCCTTTGTTCATTCCCTCCACCCTTCCCCAATATCAATCTTTGTTCTCGCAATAGACCTTTCGCAATTTTCGACTTCGCTCTGGATCTCTAGCACTTCACTTCTCAACTCATTGCCTGTTTTTCACATTCGCATTCGCGTTCATTTCACTGTCAAGAGAGATCATGACTTTGACAAAGCAGAAACGCGCGTGGCCGGTGTATGCGAAGAAGAAGGGTTGTCGGTGGAGATGGTGGAGGCGGAAATGGGAATAATCAACAAAATAACAGAAGGAATAACTGGAATAACAACAACTGGAATAACAATAACTGGAATAACAATAACTGGAATAACAGCAATACCGGCAACAATAACGGCAACAGCAACAGCGGCAACAATAATCAAAACAGAGGCAGAAATTTCATTCAATGTACACGCTGCGAGAAATACGGCCACATCGTTTCGGCCTGCACCGCGCAAGAAGTTCCCGATCATGTTCGCTGCTCCTGAGGCAACCCCTCCCACTACCTAAATCAGTGTCCCTACAATGGCGACCAATTGAAGCGCGAACAAGAGCTCGCAACCGCAACCGGCAAATTCTGCACCTGGTGCAAAGACCAGGGCGATGGCCGCCACTACTTTGACCAGTGCGTGCAAGCAATCCATTTCAAGGCGAGCCTCCACAAAATGCAACAGAATTTGTACAACAACCTTCATTTCTGCTAGCACTACAGAGATGTGAACCACAAGTCGAAGGCGTGCACAGGCAGCCAGGCGACCATCGATCGGGAGATGTGGATGGCCAAGATCAACGAGGTGATGCAGCTCTGGAAGAACTACAGCCCTATGAACCTCCATAAAGCCTATCTCGACAGCGAGTTCGACCTCCCGATGAACGATCTCGCGGAGCCAAGAAGCATGCCAGTGGAAGGTTCATACACGTGGTGCATCACCTGCGAGGAGTTCGGGCACCTCATGGGCGAAAAACCCGAAGGGTGCAATATGACGAAGCTAGAAAGCCGCGCACCCGCCGACCTCAGAAGCAACGCCATCATCACCGCCAAACCATTCGTGCCAGCCGGCTTCAAAATTGGCTCATGGACAGCCCTAAGTGGCGGAAACGCCATCCAAACCCGCTGCACCACCTACAACTGCGACAAGATCCTCACCTGGACGGTCCCCATGCCCGCCCTGGGCCAATACCTCACCTGCCCCTCATGCAAACAGCAAATCGCGCACCCGCACGACCACACGCGCAAGCGCTCCTCCGTCACCGCCTCCGTCGACAACGTAATCAAGTTAGTCGAACTCATCACCGGCGTGGAACATGCCAATTCTAAATACTCGGCCGCCGACCTCGAAATGTTCCACCAGCGCCCGTCTCTCCGCCTCAAGCAAGCCCTCCACTCCGGCTTCAACCCGCGCCGTTTCGACCCCCACGAGGCGCAGCGCTACCCTACATCGAGCCCAACGCGTCGTCCCCTGTGCTCTGGCACAACGGGTCCTACTTCAACGAGCGCTGGAAAGACGGTGGCAATTTCCAGGAGTACTTCCCCGCCATCACGTTCAAGCTTACCGATGAGATGAAGCTCGACGCGGAGAATCCGGACTTGCCGATTAACAAGGCGGGCTGGCGCGGGATGGTGCCGATGTGCTCGGGGTGTGGGGCGAGGGTCGTCGTGTTCGATGACGAGGATGATGTGGTTATGTGCGGGACGCATCCGTTTAACACGGTGGGGGAGGGACGGGGGAAGGGGTTTTTTAGGCAGAGTAATGGGCTGTTGGGGACGGTTTGTGATTGTCTGTGGATTATTGGGCAGAAGGGGTCGATTGATTGGGTGGATCCGGGGAGTGGGAGGATGATTGGAAACTAGAGATGATTGGAAACTAGAGATGATTGGAAACTAGAGATGATTGGAAACTAGAGATGATTGGAAACTAGAGATGATTGGAAACTAGAGATGATTGGAAACTAGAGATGATTAGGAGAACTTGTGGTTGGGCAGGTGGGGGGGCTGCTCGTGGAAGCGGAAATGTATGATAGGAAGAAGGGATAGAATGTTCTGTATTTCTGTGCGCGTAAAACATCTCTCTCTATGCGCGTGCACTCGTCCTTGTTCTGAATTGTTTTCGGCATCTGCCGCTTGTCTATGGTTAACTTGAATAGCCTTAGTTTGAACATGATGCAGCTCAATACCACATGTGCAGCTTTACCGCTATTTTCTCTATTAAGAGAGCAGACATCTGGACCATTGAAAAGATAAAGTCTCAAAACACAGCGACCTAAACTATCCTTACGCATACTCACACTAAGAATTAGAAACCATCGTCGCTCTGTGAGTTGTTCGACCCACGCGCTACGTAAAGTAAAGCGGACCATGCTCTTAGTCAGCTTTATTTCACAGGCTTCTTGCTACCCAGACATCTCTTCCAGTTATCATTCTTGGCGATCTCTTTCGATTTATCAAGCTGCTGCGAGCGGGTCCATTTTGATTCACCAGGCTTTTTCAAGTTCGGCTTCCGCGTTGCGAAAAACTGTGTCGCCTTTGGTGCTTAAGTAGCATTGTCATACTTTACACAGAAATCTGAAAAGATATGTGCACTCCCATCTTATTATATGTCAGAGCAGACAGGCTATAATAAATAGAAGGAAACTGCGTTGATTGTGAAGTTACGGGAGAAAGATAACTATATACTCCTGGAGCTGCCAAGGAGCTAACCATGAATATCCTAGCCGTAACATTATACCATAGGTAGTCAAGGAGGAATCAAGGTTTTGTCGTTTTAGCCAGATTAGATGCACAAAAATATTGTATTGACTGGTTCAAATCGATCGCGTGTTTGATGACCCAATATATTAATGGTCCCAGGACCCCAAATCCCAAACCTCATAGCTGCCGTAGTTTGCCGTAAAGCATCCCTCCTCGCTGTAACCGTCTCCGTCTTTCATGATATCCGAGGGGTAGCAATCGTCGCCATTGAAGAATACGATGGCTGTATTGGAATCTTTGCCCCCTTCGTCGCGCTTGAGGGAAATAGATGCGGCCACTCCATCGAATTTGTTGAAACTGAAGTTGAGTGTAAGAGTTATCGATTCTGTAGTCGCAGAAGTCGCCTATATAGGGCTAGCGTGCTCCTTCCGTATGCCGGGGAGCGCCTCCCTCAACAGAATTCGCGACTGGAAGGGGAGCCAACACCGACATCAAGGCTACTGAGAACCTCTCCGCGACAGTTGAGGCCTCGATAGAAAGTAATAGTGTAAGCGTCGGTGAGGGCCGTGAGGGTGGCGCAAAGAGCGAGGGATCGGAAGAGGTAGGAGAACATTTCGATGATTGATAGAAGCTGAACAACTGTGGCTGCTCGATGAACGGGATCGTTAATGAAATGACTTTGTGATCGAAAGTGCTGGGTAGCGTTCTGTAAAGAGGGATTGTGTAGACTTCAGAATATAAAATAATCTTCGAGAATGTAAAGTGGTTGGCTTGTTTCAGGGTTATATACCTTTATATCGCATTGTATTAACATCCATGTCAGAATTTTGGTATTAAACTCGGGGGCAGTGGCGGTTGTTTCTACGCTTTGGATCATATCGCAAGCATCTGAGGCGGCAGAACCGCCAAGGGTATGCAAATCACCGGGGCTGGACTTCGCTACGCCTATACCTGCGCCTATCTTACTGTTACACCCTGTGCATGTTCTCAATCTTATGCGAAGAACCACCACCAAGCTTTAAAGTCATGTTTTATCGATAGGGCACAGCGTTATCTTCCTTCAGCAGCAAACATTGGTCACCTGCAATGCACTGAACCGTGGCATGAATGACAGTCCCCTCCATTTATCGGTAATTGCGTATGCAAACGTGCTACGGCGGCGAGTGGGCATGCCTTAGCAGCTCTCGTACTATGGACAACATAGTAATGTGAATGCAGCTCTTGGCAGCGCTAGGTAAACGAAGCTTTGATTTCTGATGTACGAGGAAATTCGGGATGACACCAGATTGTAATCCTTCCGATATTGGGCGTTGAGTCGTCTTTACACATGTGGATTTCCCTTCAACTGTCGATTCACAATTTCAAAACCACCCAAAGGCGCACACAAACGGATGAGGTATTCACGGCGGAGTCTCCCCTTCTACACCACCTAGTTCTACTACTAGGTCTCGGAAAACTCTGAATTCCATAGGTATTGTATTGTATGGATCGGCGAGATCACCATACCGCATTCTCGCCCCATGATACAAAAGATATCGAATCATGTCTTCAGACTTCGCGTAGATTGCTTCTTTTAGTACCGGTAGTAAAGCTAATCAATGCTCACGGATATCAGTGTTCCAGTCGCCTACGCCCTAGTTAACGTCCTCGTTAACGTCCGCTCCCGCTTCTACTAGCATCTTCACCGTTTCCATGTCTCGGCTTGCAACCGCCCGTTGCAAGGTCCCCGAATTTGCAAACCAGTCGATCCTAAAATGGTCTAGCAAAACTCTGATGCTTGCGGCTCTAAGCCATTGCTCTCGATCGGCATACGTGAAAAGCCCCCGGCCTCTCGGTTTGTGGCCTCCATGCTCTATCCACCAGCGGATGCAATCGGCCCCCATCCACAGAACATGTCGCCAGGTCTGCGACTGGCTCAGCTGCTGCGGATCTGAGCGCCACTGGCGATAATCGAACTCAAAGAGGACATCGAGCCATTCAGTACTAGGATTGCGATCGTAACGACGGCTTAGTAGATTCTCTACCTCAAGGTAGTCCGTTGGTACATAGCCTTTCTCATAGCAGAGATGTAGAAGCTGTGCATCTCCCTCCCGTGTGGAAATCTGAACGAGTGGACGGAGATAGTATTCCGTAGCGGCAGTGGAGGAGCTGAGCAGCGTTCGGAGAGCAGGAACTTCGCCTTGAAATGCACTCAGAAAGATTTTGTGGAGAGCAGTTGCATCTAAAACATTCATTCTGTTAGCAATGCTCAGAACAGATCTTTCATTATTCAAATGGCTTACCGGCGTCGTCAAACGGTTGGTAGTCCTCGCTGAGCAAGATATCTCTGACTTCGTCATCAAAACCTGACGGGAGCCATCGTCTCTTCGCTTCCTCATCTGATTCGTGCCTCAAGCCTCTGTAGTGGGCCACGATATGTGTCAAATACGCATCCAAATCAATCCTTCCGCTTGCTCGAGCATCGTACGCTTCCTGGAAGCAGAGTGAGCTCACAGACATCGCCATATTGGTCAAGAACTGGGCCTTGATGTGGTATGCGACAAAGGTACGGTGCAGAATGTCGATATGCGCCGAATTCTACGACATGGCTGCCTAGCATGGGGCTGTATCCTATGGAGCGCAATCCATGCATGCTTGGACAGTCGGCGTAATTTCAACCCAACCGGACGGTATCAGCAAGCATACTTAGGCAGCGCAAAAGATCGCTAACAATAAACCTATAACGGGCGTTCAACCACGCCCAGAAATATGTGGAGGGCCGAAGTTTCATATGATAGATGATCTAGAACTGTGGCATATTTTTGGCCACATGAGGCGCAATTTTCCATATTGCGATTGAAATCACCAGCTTACGCCGTTTTCATATTGCACTGAAGATCAAGCATGAAGAGGCTCGTTTCATAAGTGCAGAGGCGTTGCTTGCGCTGTAGTATTACAGCATTTGCCCAAACAATTTGACAGAAATATAAAGACGCTATTTTTGCGTCGAGTTCCAGCGCATAGACTTATCCATGGATGACCACTATTAACTTATTCATACAAAAATATAATTTCAAAATGTTCCATGTTGTAACCGCGGAAGCGAGTGGGAGCAATGGTAAGATCAAGCTAAGACATGCCACATTCGTGCAACTGACAAATCTCCTGTGCATATACAATGTCGGGATGCAAAGTCTGAGTCTGAGACCACCTCGGACTACGCCTCTAAAAGATGTGGTAGAGATGAAAGCAATAAAATATTCCAGCGCTTTAGTTCAATGTTTTGAACTCAACTAGGCGGTACTTGTGGCGTCGTCTCACTCGGTGGATTGTGGTGAAGCTGCGCGAGAGTAAAAATCTCGTGAGATGTGTACAGCCACTACGGCACGTATCATACCATTGTTTCAATGCTTCTCCTTAGGATTAGACAGAAATTTGGATCCTTCGGTACGGATTATCCGTACGCATACCCGATCGACGACATCGACGAGTGGTACAGGCATATAAGATGGTGAAAGTCTGGCTCAAGAGATGAGATGACGTTGACCTCAGTTGTGCAACACGGTGAATATGTTGTATCTCTGTGTTTGTTATAGTACCTTCTTGTTTCCGCAGTCGAATATCCTAATACTTTCTTCACTGGTCCTTATTTACTGACCAATATCTCCCATTTGCCTCCTTCTATTGCGAATGAGAAGCTATTGTCCTCTCCCAGACGAAGCGAATTCTTCAGTTTACCATTGACTTTCACGCTCGGTACCTTGCCCTTATCAAGAGCAGGCAGGCTTACCTGACCCATCGTACCAGTCGGTGTCTCAACACTGACCTTGTAACCTCCCGCATACCTCGTCCGTTTCGCAACGAATTTGCCCAAATCCGTAACGAACCCAGCCTCGGCATGATTCACATCGCCGAACTGCGGCATTAGCGTCCATGTACTTCCCGCTGGACTCGTGACTGCGAGACCCACGATATACTCTGTCAACGCGCTGGTAGGCCCAGCACTCCACCCGTGGGCATGCGACACATATGACGCATCGTAGCCATAACCGCGACTGGAACGATATCCAAACGTACCGTTAACCAGGTAGCCCTCGATGACAGTGGAGCCGGTGCCGTTGGGATGGTTGGCGTACCAACCCCAGCTTCGGCGGATGAGGTCTAGCGCGCGATCCGTTTCACCAATGGTCAGGTGCGCCTGTATTTCGAAGCTGGAAATGAACGGGGATATGTTCTCTGGGAGCTCGGGGGCTACGGCGCCGATGGGCGACCAGTTCTCTGTCAGACGCGAGGAGATGCTGGATGCAGTGGAAGAGGAAGCATCGACGACACCGAAGAGGATGGCCATGCTATTAGCGTCTTGCGGGTGGAGCTTTGTGGTTGTGGCGTTGTCTTTGAACGCGCCGTAGGCACCGTCGAAGCAATATGCTTGGATATTGGCTCGCAGCGTTTCTGCCTGTTGCAGCCACTTTTTGCTCAGTCCGGTCGTGTCTTTCATCCACGTAGCTAACGAGGCGCCAGTTTGCAGTGTGTGGTACAAAATAACATTGGCTTCTGTGAGATTGCCACCTGTCTGCCAACGCGCCCAATCACGCGTTCCTGGAATGGAAGTCAGTGTTTGGCTCTTGCATGCTTTAGAGATACTCACCAGTGGAGTTCAGCAGACCGCTAGCTTGCACCTTGCCGTAGATATAGGTCATCGCTCTCAGATACTTCGGCCAGTTCAGCTGTACAAAGGCGGTATCGTTCTTGTACAACATATAGTTGTACGTGCCGATCATAGTCCACATATGATAAGTGTCAGAATTTTGCTGCAGTAGAGGTGGCCCAGCTTCTGGAAAGGAGCCATCGCTATTCTGATATCTGTCAGACGTGCAGCGTTCGCGGAACAGAAGAGCATTACCTGATAGTTGTACATCACTTGCAGGGCATTTTTCACGCTATCGAGGTCCCCGATGCTCACGAAGCCACTTGGGACCGCAATGCCCATGTCACCTGGCCACACAGCACGGTCTCTTTTGGCGCCATCTACAATGATGGTGTCGCCCGGTCCGAGGGTGCCGTTGTTTGCCCAACCATTTGCAAGCATAGGAACCCAACGTCCAGTATCGACAGGAACTGAGTTGGTCTGCAATGTATACGCGCCCGCGTACCAGATGCGGTTCAGCAGCTCATCGTCACTGTGGAAATATCCTTGGTATGCGCGAAGATTAGCCCACGTCGGCTGGAAACTGATCTCCAATTGGATGTCTGATAGGCTGACGGTGGTGGCAGAGTCCGTCACAAGGAAAAGCGTCAGGTAGCGGAAGCCACCACGCATGACTTTGTCAGGCATGACATAAGTTCCGTTCTTCGCTCCAGAGAAATCGGCGTACAAAGCTCCGTCTCTGCCAGCAAACTTGCCGTTTGAGGCATCAGACCATTCGCCGATCCAGGTGCTGGCTTCTGTGAAAGCTAAACCGAGCCGTCCAGGACCGGAAGACGTGTAGGACAAGGATACAATGCCACCCACTTCTCGCCCAAAATCGAGGACAACATTGGAACCATTTCCTTGAAGACGGGCAGTACCACTCCAGGGACGAGCTGTCCTATTATGCGTGGTAAAAATACTCTCGGGAGAGACGATTCGGGAAGAAGATGCGTATATACTGTTCTCCCACTTCCCTGACAACCATGAGCCAAGTCTGCGAAGCTTTAGGGGTACGCACATACCTGGGAAAGCAGTCTCTTCGGGACCGCTGCAAGATGTGTCTCGCCAACATTGCGCTGCATGCGTTGTTATGCACGATGCAGACAGCAGTGCAAAAACCACGGTCTTGAGCACCACCATACTGTTTTCGTGACTTTTGAATGCGGCCAAAGAACTGCTACTGCTGTGAACTGGAGATGCCCAGCAATCCAACCGCCATTACCAAATTACGGGGGCAATGTTAGTTCGGAATCGATTGAACCGAGATGAAGTTTCTCCGTGCATGCATGAGGCTAAAGCTTAGTTGAACTCCATATTGATCAACAATGCGGGGAAGGCTCCGTGGGGCAAACAGTACGTCACACATGTCTGCAGAGTGCGAAGACAGAAGACGCAGCTTCAGCGACACATACAGGAGGTGGGAGAGCGAAGCCAGCTAAAAAGTGGGATGTATCGCGTTGCATTTGGACATTTGCATTGGGACCCAGTCGAGAAGTGGCGAAAACCTTGATGAGCGGCGCAGAGTTCCCATAGACGATGCCCATGGTGAGTTTCGAGCTGCATCTAATTGCATGCACCCTCCGTGAAAGAGAGCAAGAAAATGCCCCGACGAACAAATGCAGTCCTACATAGTAGAGCTGGGGAAGAGGTTCAACTGTTGATTGGATGAGGTACGAGATCAGAAAGGCGCGCTAATTTCCACATCGGAACGGAACGGCGGAACCTTTCGCCGATCCATCGCTCTCAACATCACCCAGTGTTCGCACGTTTCCTCTCCATCCATTTTGATCTGTTTTATCTTCGCTCCGTCAATATGGTGTCAGCAGGCCAAGTGTAGTGTGTCATCCACAATGCGAAGGGGGCTGTGTTACCTGTTGCGTCACCGACCTGTGTACACGCGCACCCTGGCTGCCTTGAGCCTCATCTGATATGACTCAAAACATCCCGTGGCTCCCTGGACCTCGAGAAGGACACGGCGGAATGAGATTCGCTTGCTTCGCGCAACCATTCTGATCATCTGTCATAGGTTCGATAGTGGTGATGTATCTCTTACGCTACCATGGTATAGATTTGTGAGTGTTCTGATAGTACTGCCTATTGCGAGCCTATACCTGTTAAAATCTAAAAATGATTTTCTTGTACCATCGTTGAGTATAATAACATTTTAACAATGCGTCCTATCGCGAACGTCAAATTACAATGCGTCGTCGTTTCCGTTAAAACGTTGCGAAACCGTAGACGCGAACCGTGGGGAAAGACTGCATCACGTGTACCTGCCTGCATCGCCCTGTCTGCGTGGAGTTGCGGCTCTCACTTCAAAACCCTCACGCTTCACCGATTCTGCACACAAACTCATCTCACACTCATCACGCACCGCAATCAAGTTGCCACAACCGCGGCAGGCTCTGCGCACTCGACAATTCCCGCTGCAACCCCAAACAGTTGCCTGCGGACACCTTTCCCACTTATCGAAGCTGTAACATACAGCTTTACTGAATCCACGCCGCTTTCAACTGCTGTGTTAGGCATCAAGATGTCCGCATCCCTCTCGGAAAAAATGGGGCTGCCCAAGTACAACCCCCCAGACATCCTCTGGCGCTTTGGGCCCGAGATTCGAAATTCCATATACCGTGAGGTATTTGAAGGTGACATATCCAATTGCGACTCACTCGCATTTATGCGGGCGTCCAAACAGCTGCACTGCGAAGCCGGATCCCACTTTTACGCCAGCAACCCCTTTGTTCTTCAAGCCCCCTTTCGACCGGCACCGGGTGCGACTATCCTACCGCCTATTAATAATCGCTACCTTCGCTTCCTCAAAGATCCTTCTCTCGAATTCCATACAGGCCCCGCCTTCTTGGCTAGGGTGCAGAAAACGGCCACCACGATCAGGAATCTAACCATTATCGGCGCGAACTTCCATACCGTTACATTCTTGATACAGTTTCCACCCGAACTGTCCTCCTTCCTGCAAGCGCGGCTTGATGATGCGACCATGGACAAGTCTCACCCAATCACGGCTGCACTGGTCCACTTGCTCGACTCTGGTGCTTCACGAAAGGTCCGCATTGTCTTGAACGAAGCTTGGTTTGCTACAGGAATTGCGACTGAGCTGAAGAGCCGATATGGCGAGCGCCTGCAATTTATGCAGGTTGATGATAAAGTCGGGATGCGGGAGGTCACCGACCTGCTCTCATACGAGAGGCCTCTGATGGGCGTTTCTTCGTCAGGTCTTCAGAACTTCTTCGACGCCAGTGCACCAGACGACATTTCGATCACAGGAACCTTCGACTTCAACTTTCTTGATCCGGTTCTAGAACTGGGGCCACATGGTCCCAACAACAACTCAATGGAGTCTGATGAGCCTGACGAAGACCTGTCATCCTTTGACTTAGAGGAGTTTGAAGAAGCTCAAGATGAAGAAGAGCTCAACGAGGATGATGATGTTGATATGGATAAGAACCTAATCCCTCTCGAGGACGAAGAGGCCGACACGATCATGAACTCCTGGAACGACACCGCCAACATTCTTTCCAACGAAGCCCAGATGAAGACGGAGGTTGAGTTTCTTGTCGCGATGGCACCTGAGCTGCTGTGACTATCGTCAGATCGACGCTGAGATGTTTGGGTCGCTTGGCGGAGGCAATGCGTGGGCATCAGGAGTCATACCGAGCACCAACAACCACACCTTTCGCATCCATATCGCCGCCTCGGAACACTATATACCCATTTTTGCGTATACCGAAGGGATCATTATCCTCCTGTGATACACAGCATTGCGCACGGTCGTTGAAGACAAATAAAAGAAAAGCTTGCTTCCTCCAGGGTCACACCCACTATACACGCTTGCTCCTGCGCAAATGGCTTCCCATGTAGACCAGCTATATGATTTGACTCTCAAACAATTACGCGACGCATTGCAGCGGATTGCCGATGAAGATCCCAGTCTGGACACTGACGAACTGACACTTTCTGAACTATTACACAGAAGCGGTTCCAAGCGTTTGCATATTCGAAAAGCGGCGGGGAAAGATGCGACCACCCATTCCAGCGCAAGGGAAAGTCTCGAGGAAGATGAAGATGGCGATGATGAATACGACGAGAACGGTGACGAGGACAACGTCGAGAGCGAAGCAGGCGCGCACTTCAACCTCGCACCGCCCCTGTCGTCGCCTTTATTCAGCGGCCCATCCCTCGAAAAACCTCTGCCTCCCCGCCCCCGAGAAAACACCCATCTTAGTTCTAAACCACTCTTTGACGACCCGCTACAGCTCCACAAAGGCAGCGACGGCCTCCGCGACAAAGCTCACTCCCTCGGGGCCCACAACAACTCCGTCGTCGGCGGTCTCCCCATCGCACACGTATAGCGGCAGATCCAAGAATCCACCCCCTCGCACGCCGTCGCGCAGAAAAAGCTGCTCAAGCAGCACAAGCTCGAAAGGACAGCCTCGAAGCGCAAAGCCAGCACGCGCACGCCGCCCAGCAAAGGGAGTCCCAGGCCATGACCCCATAGCCCCGGCACGCCAGAAGGCCGCCGACGTAGCTTCGAGCACCTGTTCCGCAGAAAAGATGGGACGCTGGAGACCAGACGCTTCAAGTCGATTCGCGCCCGGAGCGAGAGCCCTCAGCGTACGTGCACGCGCCTTCGTAAGCAGCAGGCACGTCTGTCCGCTCCCGGCGCCGCGCAACAAAGTGTGGCTTTTGACACGGAGCCTGAGAGCAACACTGAGCGTGGGCGCACCCGCCTAAGGAAAGAGCACCCGACGCAGGGCGCGCGAGATAGATCGCCGCATCTTGGCCGCGACAAGGGTTTGAAGATGAAGATCTCGCAGTCGGAGCTGCAACATCCGACTCTGATACCGACTCTGATACCGACAGTTGCGCTTGTTGTGGCGAGCCCGGGGCCGAGTCCTCTAGCGGTGGTACAGAAGACATCCAGCACGGAGGAGGCGTCTCCGGACGAAGTGCGAGGAAGCGACGGCGAGGGTGGGAGGGACGATATGCGAAAGGGTGAAGCGAGTAGGGATGGGCGGAAGAGAGCGGTATTGTTTGGAGAGGGCCATCTGGCTATCGTGGACTCGGCGGACGAGAAGGTGCTGTTTAAGCTTGCGGGACCGGAGAAGGTTGTGTAGGATATGGATAAAAGTATGGATATGTAATGCATCTTTGCTTTTTAATGAGAGTGTCTATGTGCTGTCTTGATGGATCTAGAGATGTTTGCGTGGCCATCCTCGCTGCTGTGCTACGTCCAGCGCGCGTGCTCGAGCTGTAGCGGTGCGAGGGATGAACTACTACCGCATACCCATACCTTCCCTCCTTTCTTGCAACTGTCCTGCGGAAGAGTCCCGTGGAAGAACCCCGTTTGACATATTCCCCGATGCTAAAGCCTCACAATGCGGATCCCTCCCTAACATCCCACGGCGCCACTTCCTCGCCCTGTCTATCCCTATCCACCCGCCCCAGCAACTCTGCCTTACCTTTCGTAGCGCGCATGAACACTCCCGTCGTAGCACCATCCTCCTGGGAAATGACCGGCTAAGCCCATTTGTATTCTCACCCGTTGGATTTGTCAGCTCTGCGAGTGCAGTGAGGGTATCATACCAATCACGGGCGCGTGACCATGTGATTCTGTACGCAGGCCCGGTCTCGTTCAATTGGAGGATTCGCAAGGATTGAGGCAAAGGGACGACGGTTGGGTGCGGAGAGGGCGGCGAGGCTGACAGAAGGCTTTAGGGTGGAGCGGATGCAGTGGATACAGCGGCGGGCTCTTGTATACCTTTTTCTTTGAACGTAAGGATCGTAGAGGACGATGGTGTATCTCAGTCAAACAACCCTATAGCGCAGACGATATTGTTCTCTACCGTACCCATCGCTGCAGCACGCACAACCTCCATAATTTAACAGACCATGACCACAGTGTCACAGAACCCCACTCTACGGTGCTCCACCTATCCCAGAAACACACGTACAACGGTAATTCCCGCACTGACGGGATGTGGTACGAGCCATGTGTTCGTGTTCGGTTCCCCGGACGGACAAACGAGCGTAGGAATACGCCTTGGAGCCGAGTACAACTGCCTACGCGGAGCTATGTGGAAGTACTTCGTAATTACGTCCGGCACGAGCTATCAGATTCAAAGAGTGCATTTTCTGGAAAGGGCAGAAGTTGAAGTAGGGTTTGGGTGTCGGCGGTGCCATGTTTGCGCGGTATGATGTCGTTAGAACTTAGGGCTACAGGTGGGTAGTGGGGCACGTGGGCCGCCGGGCGGAACGAATTTGAAGGGTGGGATGGCGGAGGCACGTTGATCTGCAGAGTCGCAATCGCCTCTTTGTTTCCAACAGTAGCAGAGGAGGCGGAAGGATCGTCGCGACGGCTGGATTCGCGGGGAAATGTGAGCGCAAGCCCTGTTTCGTCGTCGTTGTCGTCGTTGTCGTCGTTGTCGTTGTCGTCGTCGTCGTCCTCGCCACCACCATGACGGCGCGGTTAGGGACTTGGGCAGCGTGGCGGGCTGCCATCGTCTGGGTGCTGGTACCCGTATAGCAGGTTCCAGGCGCCACACGATGGCTACTATTCTCCTCTGCCCAGGCGCGGGCGGTGCTGCTTGGCCTTTTGCAGGGCCGCTATTTGCTTGATCTCGCTAAGCACCAGGGGCTGTGCGCGTCTGGCGCGCGCTGACCGCCAAGGCCCAATCTCTTGTTGGCAGCTTGTTTTAAAGCACGCGGAGGCCCCGTCCTCCCTGGCAATGACCGCCCGAGCCTCCCGTCCCAAGCCTCCTGTCAAAGCCCGCCGTCGCCGCCTCTCTTCGCAAGAGCGCCGGCCGTACCCACGATGCTGCCCACGACCGGCCCGCGGGGACCCCTGTTTGGCCTCGCCGTGTCCGCCGGCTGTGTGCTCATCTTCGTCTTTGGCTTTCTGGCATGGCAGCACCCGTCGCAGCTGTCGTCGTTCCCGAAGAGTACTACCCACGTCGAGATGTGCGTTGATTCCGCGATACTGGGTCGCTGTGCTGGAGGCTAACCCGCCTGCTGTAGGACCGTAACGAGCGAAGGGAATCCCAAACTCGGCATCCACGAAATCATTCGCCAGCTGTACCAGCCGCTCAAGATCGCCCCCGACGAGTCGACCTTCTCCTTCATCGGCGAGGACCTCAACCTGACGTCACTGTCACTCCCGTTCCTTCCGCGCTACCGGAAACCCATGGGCAAGGATGTGTTGATATTGGACTTGGAGACGCGCCCGCTGCAGTCGACAGAAGACTTCAACAACGGCGTGTTTGACTGGCGCAAGCTGAACCACGTGTCCGGCGGCGTCTTCAGCCACTACATCTACTCGCTGATCCACGGCTACGACTACAAATTCGTCCGCGCGCACGAATTCGAAGACCGCCACGCCACCTGGATCAAGCCGTCCGCCCTCGCCCAGCACATCCGCGACTACAAGTTCATCGTGTTCCTCGACGCCGATGCCACCTTCCGCTTCCACCACCTGCCGCTCGAATGGATGTTCAACTACTGGAAGATCGAGCCCCACCACAGCGTGACCATGGCTCTCGACCCGTGGGACCCCGAAGCCCCCGACTACAACGCGGACCGCTTCAACCGCACCTACACCAACACGGGCTTCATGGTCGTCCAGAACAATGACCACACAATGAAGATGCTGAAAGACTGGCACGAGTGCCCCGACGACACACGCTACAAGGGCTGCTCCGAGTGGAAGTTCCCCAAGTTCCACGAGCAGTCCGCCTTTGGCGAGTACATCCGCTACGACTACGAAGACCACGTCAAAGAGCTGCCGTGCGCCGAGGCTAACGGCTTCCCTGGTGTCGAGGTGTCCAACTGCCAGGGCAAATACGTGCGCCACTACTGGTTCGAGAAAGACAAGATCAAGGAGGACTTGCAGCAGAACCTCATGAATGCGATTACGCTACCCATACAACGCATTTTCGCCGAGAACGTCGGCGGTGTGATATTCGAACAAAAGGAGAATAACCTGCCGAGCTAACCCCAACCAACCTCGCGAATTTAAGAGATGGAGTAATTCTTGTAGTATACTGTTGCGCACGAGTACGAGTACGACACTTTTAATCCGAGGAGAGAGACTAGGCAAGTTGAAAAAGACGGCGGTTCCGGTTCAAACCATGATATTTTACGCATAGCGTTGCATTGTTCGGCGTTTTTCTTTATACAAGAGTCGGGATTGAGTCAATCATTCGCGTTCGCGTTCGCATACATTTGGGCTTCATTTGCACGGAGATTAGCACGTATTCTTTGTTTGGGGTTGGATAGTACTGGTTGTACAGTCGTTCGGCGCAGAGCTTTGGATTGGATTGGATTGGATGTGCATTTCTCCCCGCCTGAGAGCGCTGTTGTGCGAGATGATACCCCCCCACCCTACCCATCTATCTGCCATGTACGAGGGAACTTTACCAGAAAAGAACATGGACGACGGGTATAGAAAAAAATCTTAAAAATTAATCAGATCTGACTGACGCGTGGTCTGCATGAGTGTTGGCGTTCGTGGTTCCTCGGGGGGTTTGGGTGAGCGCAGATCTCCCGTCCTCGCATCTTCTCGACCACCACACACGGGGAGGCTATGCTAAGGTACACATAAACCAACGACCCTGGATCTCCCATCTCCGCAAACGTTTACCCGTTCGAGAGGCACATGCACGTCGGTCCACCCTCCCCCACTTCCTACATGCACCACCTTTCGACTTGCACAGAGCATACGGTATATCTACTACTCCGCGGACGCTATCACGGCAGTATTCTGCGAACGGAGGGCTACTATTCTGGGGCTTGTGACTTAGCTGAAGCATAGCCTCAACCGCGTCGCGGTGGGTACAGTCAGCGCGCGGCAAGGAGATCTAGTCGGGCTGCCAAGGAGGGTGGGGGCCGAGACTACGAGGAGATGTTACAAACTTATAGTGCTAGTAAGAGGGGGCCCTGAGTTACGGATGACTTGGTTAGGTGTGGTGGTGGGTGTGGAAAGTAAGCGTGGTAGAGGTGGAGGGAGTGGTGTATGGATTTGTGCAGGCTCAGCAGAGCGGAGCGGAGTGGAGGAGTGATAAAAGCGTAACGTTTATAACTGGGGTCGATGGGTAGACCGCACGCCAGACGCCAAATGATATGGAAGCCCCACCATGTGATGGAAGAGCAGAAGAGGTGCCTCTGTGGTTGATTCGTCCTTGAACGTGGTGCGGCGGACGCACTTTAGAAGTTCATGCGTGTCAAGCCGTCGATCTCACATTGATTCTCTTCGCACAGAGGATAGGTACCCCAGTCTGCACTTGCGTGTCATGAAGATGATTCAGAGGTCTCGTTGACATTGAGCTACACGCGCGATAGCTTTAGTACAACACATGCGCACTCGCTACAGTTCAAATGCACATCCTTCATCACGTCACTTTCACTGTACGCCATCATGATAAGGGAATTCTCCGCGCACAGGGAAGGGTGTATTGATGAGTCACTAGCTAGGTACGCTGGTGAACCTTTCTTCGTTCCGTGCGCTTCACCCTTGAGCGATAATGGCGAGACAGGCCGTGTCATTGACTAGTAGTAGCGGCTTATGACGGACTCAGCGTCTGCCTCTCAGGCCTTGAAGTTCTTGCGAGAGCCTCCAGGCGCCGCCTCTGCCTCTCGGGCCTTGAAGTTCTTGCGGGAGCCTCCAGGCTCTGCCTCTGCCTCTCGGGCTTTGAAGTTCTTGCGAGAGCCTCCAGGCGCCGCCTCTGCCTCTCGGGCCTTGAAGTTCTTGCGAGAGCCTCCAGGCGCCGCCTCTGCCTCTCGGGCCTTGAAGTTTTTGCGGGAGCCTCCAGGCTCTGCCTCTGCCTCTCGGGCCTTGAAGTTCTTGCGAGAGCCTCCAGGCTCTGCATCTGCCTCTCGGGCTTTGAAGTTCTTGCGGGAGCCTCCGGGTTCTGCTTCCCTGGCCTTGAAGTTCTTGCGGGAGCCTCCGGGTTCTGCTTCTCTGGCCTTGAAGTTCTTGCGGGAGCCGCCGGGCTCAGCCTCACGGGCTTTAAAGTTCTTGCGGGAGCCTCCGGGTTCTGCTTCCCTGGCCTTGAAGTTCTTGCGGGAGCCTCCGGGTTCTGCTTCTCTGGCCTTGAAGTTCTTGCGGGAGCCGCCGGGCTCAGCCTCACGGGCTTTAAAGTTTTTGCGGGAACCTCCAGGCTCTGCCTCTCGGGCTTTGAAATTTTTCCGGGAGCCTCCAGGCTCTGCCTCTCGGGCCTTGAAGTTTTTGCGGGACCCTCCACTGGCCTCGGCCTCTCGGGTTATGATTGGGAGATTCAAGCTGGCCTTTGCGTCTGCGTCTTCCTCTTCCTCTGTGTCGCGAGCGTCGTAAGGCCCACTAAGAGCTTCTTCCGCCTCTGCCTCTGCCTCTCGCCTGTAGACTTTCCCATCACCGTATTTCCTCGTGTAGCGCGCTTCGACAGCGATTTCACGGGCTTGTTCCTGCGTTCCTGTTAGCATTGCTAAGTGACTCTGCTGACGCTGTAGTTCAACTCACCGTCGGTAGCGGAGCGGCCAGAACCGCGAGGCCAAGAGTTGCAAAGATGATTGCGTAGCGCATGTTGACTGTTGTCGGCAATGTTGCGAATTGTTACGTTGTATTTGTTTTTATAAAGCGGTTGGGGTATCAGTGCGCAGCACTTCCCAGTATTAAAACGAGAAAGACGAAAATTTCGAAAGAATGAAGTGGTGAGTGGAGCCGGTCCCTACTTTGCAAATCTGGACGATGTGCTGATCTTTAACTGTGGTATGTTGCACGATGCTGCAGTGTGCCAAACACGAGAGCTGTACGTTGATTGGCTACCAGGATACTGTAAGCGCCCTGTGTCTCCATCCGTGAACCTCGCCTGCTAGCCGCCCGATGATATATTGAAACGTTTACAGTTTTGCACTGACCAGAAAGGACCAATAGGATTGTGGGGATAACGCATACTTTTAGCGCTTCGATCCTGTGGCTGGCAGGTTCTATGCGAAGCAGGAGCCTTCACGTGCTCGAAAGCGTTGCAAGGTCCCAACTGATTGGCTTCATCGAAGAAATCGCACGTTGATTTGGCTGACACTTGTGTCGATCTAAATGTCCGTGTTGAATGCACGAGATGCATGGCGAGCCTTGGTTCAAGCCTGGCGCTTGATGCGATACCGTGAAAGTCGTGCCAGCATTGGCTTTATTGATTGATTGATGCGATATCGCGCAGCTGACCTCTATGGACGCCTGCTCGATTACCATGCACAGGTTGCGGATAGGCGATCCTTCGGCCCAGACGGTTGATACGTACAGGATTTGATTCCAAAAATATCATACAGGCATGATATGCATAGTCCTTGTATGGAGCCGTGTGTAACGGTATTGCTGTGCGTTTTTAAATAAGAAGAAAATGACGTGAGTGAAATGAAAGCAACGAGTTATTCCTTCCATTCCGGCTGTGGAGGCGTGTGCCGAGATCTCAAAGATGGCGAGAACGCGCTCGCCGCTGAGAGTCTCCACCCAACACCAGGAAGCCACTTCACTTTTGTGCGCTTCGCATTTGCTCGGGGAGTTCCTTGGTCTTTCGCAGACGTGACCTTCTCCCGCACATCATCTGGGAGGCCATAAAGCAGAGTTGCGATGGCGGAAGTCTTCCACACGCCGACGTCTTGCGCCATAGAGCTTCGTACGATAGTTGCCACCAAGAAGATGAAGCTGAAGACAAGGAGACCAAGCGGAAGAGAGAGCCATTCCCATCGGACCTCAATGACACTCACAAGGTCGGATGCTGGGCCCTCAATCATCTCGATCGAGCCCTTTGCGGACCTTACGATGTTGGTGAGTTTGGTAGCCAAGTTGTCCAAATGTGACGTAATGTTGTTATAGAGGAAGGGATTGTAGGTCTTGTTACGTGATCGATAGCTCTTGGTTATGTACTGCTGGAATCGCAATGTAGCCTGTGCGATATCCGTGGTATTAGTAGCCGTGTAGGTCGAAGGAAAGATATCATCGAAGATGGTGAGAATGTTGCTGTGCGTATCGTTGCTGAGGGTGAATTCGAGTCCGCTGTTTCCGAAAATGGTGATGTTTTCGTTGTATTCAAAGTAGGAGCCAACGACTTCGTCGCCGTCCATGGTTACGGATACGTTCCATGGATCGTACCCAAGGGTTTTGTTGAAGACTATGTCCGTTACATTCTCGGTATACGCTCCTTCAAACACCATGGGTTGCATGGTCTTGACACACCACTAGAGACCTCAAAGTCAGCGATTTGATTGGAGAGTGAAGGATATGTAAGACCACTTGAGTGGTATGTCGCCAACCCTGAGCTCGGGAAGGAATATGGTCTTTAGAGCTAGGTTTACTCACAGAAATTATGCACTCATGCGCTATTGGTGTTGCATTCTGGCGAACCTGTATTACATCCCCACCGGAAACAACGACGAAATGCGATATTGGGTTGCGGGTATCGTTTAGTTTTGCTGCGTAGCCAGAAAGCGGGGCCCTTGTAAATAGATCGTAAAGTGGCTGAGAGCGTGATACAAGAACTTCTCCAGTGTGATTAGAATGTGCCTCGTTATTGTAGCCAGCCATTAGAATCGGGGTATCTGCCATAAGATACCACCCACATGCAGTCCCGTTAGGGTAGTCCCAGTTAGAAAGATCGGGTAGAGCCACCGGTACCGGGACCCAGTCGAGAGTTGAATCGCGACACCCAAATTCGAGGCGGTCGGTGACATCCGCACACCTATTGCATACACCCAAGTTCTCATGCTTGGGCCATGTGCAATTGGTACTAGGACACGCTAGAGGAATTTGGGGACTGATGCCGTTGCCTTTGCCAGATATAGCTGGCGTGGTCCCGTTATCATAAAAGTAAAGATATGACGTTGTCGACATGGCTTGATCGGGCTCCATAAACGAGGTGCTATCGGCGAGGTACTGTCCGGCTGTGTATGCAGTGTATGTGGTTGCACGCGGAATCAACGCTTTCGTTGGCTGTTCTCGCCATTGCTCGGAGATATCGACCACCTGCTGGAAGAAGGGGTCCATCGCAAGCGCAAAGAGGGTAACAGCTGCGCCAAGGGCTGCCACCGACCTCCCCTTGGTACGCAACAGTAACATGAAGGACCCCCAAGGACCTCTAGATGCGTTATCGAATAGCCTATTTGAACCAAGAAGTCAGCGTGGTCCACCAAAGAAGAATAGACCGAAAGCAAGCCTCCTTTTAGTGATATGACAAAAGAACAGTCGAGATAGGGTTGTAGACGTACACCGCCCCACAAGATGATGTCCATTGCCTAACATAGGTTTGACTTACTCAAAATCCCACATCTTCTTGCTTTGCGTAGATTTGCTGTCATTTACTCGAAACCAGATCCATTTCAGTTGCCCAAGAGCTTCGGAGACAGGGAGGAGAAGAGCAGCCCCGCTGACTTTTGCCAGGACCGAAATGTAAGCGTTCAGTGTCAATCCAAGCGGCCACCGTGGTAACGGTTGATGCTGATAGTGGTATAGGACGACTACTATGCCAGCCATAGAAAGTGCACTCAAGGTCCAGCTGATGATTTCCATCAGCCATCTTTTCACCACATTTGGGGACGCGCTGTATTTCCATAATTTCTGTTCGATCCACTGTCCGAGATTCGATGCGCCGGAGCTTGCCTCTGAGGTTTCCGTGTCTTTAGCTTCAGTTGCACCTTCAGCCTTTCCCGCGATCCCTGGGGTTATCGGGCTGATATCGGGCTTGAATGGAGCGTCCGGTATGCCGAGGCCTGCGGGGGTCTCCCAACCGCTGCGGTGACCTTGTTCGGACGTTTGAGGCGAAACAGGCGAGAGACCATTTCCACGAAATCGCACGTGAAGTCTTCCTTCGTCAGGTCGGCGGAAAGCGGGTGCAGGGCGGTGTGGACGAACAGGTATCGACCTATGATCTGGTGTCTGCAAGTTGAGGATCGGAACAGACAATGTTGCTGCAGAACGTGGCTGTGAAACGACCGTATGATAAGAAGGAGGAGCAGGCGTTGACACTGATATGCAGTGAATAGGTTGGTTCTTCGAGCTCGCTGAGCATTTAGGACATATGTGCTCGGGGTCCTCGTCGGCTTTTGAAGACGTTTGATCTTGAGTGGAGTCGAGATAAATGGCGATATTGGCGTCGGCAATGGACATCGGGGTGACTGGGAAGTGCGACATCCTCCAGCAGGGAATTTAATGGTTCACCAATTTTGGCCTGGCCCACTTGACGAAGATCGTATCGTTTCGGTGTGGTTGTAAAAACAGAAACTCACTCAGCAGAAGCGTGAGGGTAGCAACCGTTTAATCAACCAGCGGGAGCGATGTAGCCGAATATGTCGCGACGAAGCTTGGCACAAACAGATGCATATCGTCCCTAATCATCGAAGGCTCCGGATCGGGCACTAACAATAGACCAGGCGCGAGCCGCATGGCGGCAGATCAATGTGGCACAACTGTGCCGTCTCTTAAAAAGAGCCTCTGCACGCAGCTGCCGTCATGCAAGCGCTAGGATCAAACGTGGTAAACAAAACTGGGTTGTGGGGAGGTGGAAGGAAGTTGGCGCCAGGCATACGTCCAGTGTCGCCGTGTCTTGGCAACAAGTCTAATCATATACGGTTAGCGTGGGCGCTTATAATCACGTGGCGCGTTTCTGATCACGAAGCTGCCAATGGCATCATTACCCTGGTCAAGTAGGCGCTAGAAGAGTGAGACATACAGAGATTTTTTCGTAGAAGTAGGGGAGCATCGCTGAGCTGGCGCTTCCTCTCGACGGAGAAGCATTTGCTGCTCCTATACCGGCTCCCTCTTCTTACTCCTTCATCACATAGGATGGATGACTTAGTATCGGTGTACCTCCGCCGAGGTACTTCGACTGATGTTTTTCCTCAGAGCTGAGGGCGCCCACGCCGCAGGAGAACTTCGAACAACTAATTGAGCCGGGCGCTTCCGCTCAAGCGAATGGCCCTAATTGCTCCAGCAGAGAAACCAACACGTACTCGCAGGCGCGCGTCAGCTCCATTCTTCCGCCGCGGGAATTCCGTCTATGTTTTTCCACAACCGTTTACCACTGCATAATGAGCCTGATCCCGTTGCCTTCTGCAGGTTTGCGGCGAGACGTTTCATGAAACGCGCTCGCATGTTGCCTACGCACGTCTAACAAGAGGTAGAGCTGATATTACGCGATACATACTGGAGTTGTTGGACGATTATTTGCTTCAATTCAATCTCTGCCTTGAAATCTCTTTTTCACAACTACTGGGTTTGCTATTCGTCATCAAACCCCAGCACACCCGCGTCTCCCAAAAACTCCAGGTTCCCCTCACCCTTCATGAGCGCCTCCACATCGATCGCTCCGCTCGTCAAGTATCTCGGACTGACGCCCGCATTGATCCTCTCGGTCAGCATGCTCTTTAGTTCCGCCCTCATCGCGCCCATCTCGGCTTTCGTTAACTGCCGCGCTTCCTTCTCCTTCTTCTTGCGTCCGCTCCCGCGCCCCTTCTTCCCCTTCGCTTCCGTCTCGAACGTCTCGCTGTCGTAGTCGACGCCGAGTTCCTCAGCCGCTTCGCGCATCCAGTCGTCCTCGCTGTGCTTCTTCTCCTTCGCGGCCGTCGCGTCAGCGAGTTTCTTCGCGAGGGTAGCGCGCGGCTTGAGGCGGCTGACGATTCGGCGGTCGATATCGAGAGTGCGAATGAAGTATTGCTTCTTCTTCGGTTTGGTAGGGTCTTGCTCGGCGCGCGCATGCACTTTTGCGACGAGGCGGCGCACACCGGCGACTTCCTCTGGCCCGCAGATTAAGATGCTGGAGCCGCTTGCTTCGGCGCGCGCAGTGCGGCCGGAGCGGTGCACGTAGGTGTCCGCGGCGCGGGGAAGGTGGTAGTGCACGACGAGCTCGACGCCTGTGATGTCGAGTCCACGGGCTGCGACGTCGGTCGCGACCAGTACACTGCCCGGACGCTGCGTAAATCTTTCGATGCTTCGTAACCGCGCTTTTTGTGCCATACCGGAATGCAGTGGTAATGCTGCTACATTGAGGTTCTGTAGAAATGGCGTGACGCGGCGGACAGCTGAAACGGAGTTTGTGAATACGAGAGCGCGCTTCTTGGGGTGGTATAGTAGAAGAGCGTAAAGGTAGAGGTCCTTTTCCGTGCCGGCGCATTCGATGAGACCCTCATTGAGGCCGCTGGCCATCTGTGAGGTGGGGTTTGCGTCGATGAATTTGGGTTTCTCTTCGCGGAAATTGAGTTTCTTGAGAAGGTATTCCATTGATTCTTGCTTGTTCAGGAGATCGCCGCCACCTTTGCTGGCTTTACCAGCGAGCTTCTGCTGCAGACCTTTGTGGAAGGTGGCGGAGAAGACAAGCGTTTGCCGTTCAACGTCAGCGTCGGAGGCGGTTTGGGCACCGTCTTCAGCTTCATCATCGCGATCCAAGATGCTGAGGATCTCGCCGAGCTCTTTGTAGTGTCCTTGACTCAGCAGACGATCAGCTTCGTCGACCACGAGGAAGCGGATCTTCTTGAAAGAGGCGAGGAGGCCTTGACCGCTGCTTATGACCTCCCATAAGCGACCTGGTGTTCCGACGACGATGTCAGCCTTTTCGAGTTGGCGTCGTTGCTTTTGCACGGCCAAGCCGCCGGTGACCGTGGCAATAGAGGGCCCCTTAAAATCGCCTTCGGAACATAGAGCAGTCAGATGTGCGGAAAGCTGATGCGCGAGCTCACGCGTAGGCGAGACAATGAGTGCGAGGGGCGCATGCTTCTTCGCATCAGGTGGAGATTTGAGATAGGACTCCAGGATAGGTATACCGAATGCGAGCGTCTTTCCTGAGCCGGTGGAAGCCTTGCCGATAACATCGCGCCCAGCCTTGATGTCTGGTATCGTTAGTGATTGAATGTCTGTTGGTTGCGAGAATTTCAGGCTGGACAACGAAGCAAGCGTTTCCTTGGACAGTCCGAGGTCTGCCCACGCCGAGACATCGACAGGACCCTCATCGTCGTCTTCAGAGCGATCGGCGAGAATATCAAACGCGCCATTCGCAGTTGGCAGTTGTTTATCATCGCCATTCTGTGTCTTTTTCTTCTTGCTCTTGGACTCCTTTGGCGCCGGCGCATCCGGCGATTCATCTTTCGCGTTCGTGCCCTTCTTCTTCTGCGGCATCACTTCCTCTTCGCTTTGCTCTTCTTTATCCGTATCTTCCACATCTTCCTTATCGCCATTCTGCCCCTCTACACCATTATCCTTCCCATCCTGACCCTCCTCATCACTGAACCCCTCCCACTCACTCTCCACCACCTCCTCTTCCTCCTTAGCTCCCAAATCTTGCGCACCCTGTTTTTCTCTCATCTCCTCAAACGCCTTCGCCTCCTCATACTCCCTGACCCTCTGCGCCTCTCTCTCTTTTGCGAGCTGCTCCTCCGACTTCCTCGTCTCGAAGCTTATAGTCGCACCATCTCTCACCACGTCTACATCGTCAATCTCCTCTAGGCCGTAGAAGCCTTCGAAGTCTTCTAGACGGTCGGGCATCGAGACGGTCTGCCATGATAGCTCGTTGAGGCGGACTTTGCGGCCCGGCGCAGAAGTTTTCGTAGCGGAGGGTTTAGGTTTGGGGGTTTCGACTTTTTGCCGCTTGTGCGCGGAGTGGGAAGGTTTTTGGGAGGTGCGCGGGCGCTTCATTGTCGGAATTGGGCGCTTAAGGGAATTCCGTAGGACTTTGCGCGCGTGCTTTAGCAATGGGCAGAATATTTGGAAATTTTTGGAAGGATGTCGGCGAGTCGGCAGAAGATGCCCCGCGCTCGGGTAAACCTTCCATGTGCGTGAGCGACGAAATTCACTGGGACAGCCAAATTGGGAGCGTAGTTCATTTCAACGCTGCCGGCGCGTGACTTAAAAAAAGGGAAGCATTAGTTTTCGAAGCTAGTGAAAGAGCTGGAAGGAAAGGACAGTTGACTGGAAATCCGTCCCAGCGGGTTTCGACCGACCTGCCACCACCCCGCCCACAATCTTAGCATCGATTTAGGCATACTATTAGATCATCGATATGGGCAAATCCTCAAAAGACAAGCGCGATGCATACTACCGCCTCGCCAAGGAGGAAGGTTGGCGCGCTCGCTCCGCCTATAAGCTTCTGCAGCTCGACGAAGAGTTCAATCTCTTCGAAAACGTCACGCGCGTCGTCGACCTGTGCGCCGCACCTGGGAGCTGGAGCCAAGTTCTATCACGCGTGCTGATCAAGGGCGAGAAGTTTGGAAGAGCAGGGTGGGAGCAGAAACAACACGATCTCCGACAATATGTGCTTAGCGGGGAGAAAGAGCCGGAGAAAACAGCAATGGAGAAGACAGAACATGGCGGACCCGTCGAATCAACAAACCAGGGCAACACCACCACAGGGCACACAGAGTCCAGCGAAACCGTCCAGCAACCAAAGCCCGAGAACCGCAGCAAAAGAGAGGGCGTCCGCATAGTAGCCATCGACCTGCAACCCATGTCGCCCCTCGAAGGCGTCACCACGCTCCGCGCCGACATAACACACCCCTCCACCATCCCCCTCATGCTCACCGCCCTCGACCCCTCTCCCTCTCCCTCCTCCACCACCCCATCTTCACCTGTCGACCTCGTCATCTCCGACGGCGCCCCCGACGTAACTGGCCTCCACGACCTCGACATCTACGTGCAATCCCAGCTCCTCTGGGCCGCGCTCAACCTCGCGCTCTGCGTACTCAAGCTAGGCGGGAAGTTCGTGGCTAAGATCTTCAGAGGCAAAAACGTCGATCTGCTGTTCGCGCAGCTGAAACTAGTCTTCGACAGAGTCACGGTCGCGAAGCCGCGGAGTTCGCGTGCAAGCAGTATTGAAGCTTTCGTTGTATGCGAGGGGTTTTGTCCACCAGCGGGCTTCAAGCCCTCGCTTGAAAAACCATTAGGCGCTGGGAGCACGCTTCCTGTTCCCGAGGGCCAGAGTGCGCAAAAGGAAGTAAAGAGGACGGTCAGACCGGATGGCGCGATAGAACTCGATCTTGGCGATGAGACAGATGACGAGGGTGAGGCGAGGTGGATAGCGCCGTTTTTGGCCTGCGGGGACCTTTCGGCGTATGATTCGGATGCGACGTATAAGCTGCCGAAGGATAGGGTTAGTTTGGATCCGGTGCAGCCGCCGACTGCGCCGCCTTACAAGCGCGCGTTGGAGATGAGGAAGTTAGCGGGTGGGGCGTATGGGAAGACGAAGGGGCAAGAGAGGAAGGAGGGGTGAGGTAGCATGGACGGTGCGGTGATGGACGTAATACCGCTGGTGCGATGAGGTTATAGGAGGTTTATAGGTTCTGGTTGCAGCAGATACAGCTGACCTTTCCGTCCACCTCCCATTATTGATGATCGCCAACTCACTTTGTGCTCCGGTAATAATAACTAGGCCTTGATTTCCTTCCGGGAGTGTTGGCTCAGTGAGGAAACTCAGTTGTGTGTACACACAATGAACGCAAGGCTCGGTTTGTTATAGCCGAAACGGTACCACTTCTTCCTCACACCTCTATTGTTTCGTTCTCCACTGTCGGTTTTTCTGCTAAGATCAAGTGCAGCCCTTCTCTTCCCCACTCATCAGTCCAACATCTAAGCGGCAGTTACCGATCACAATGAACTGGGTTACACAATTACTGATTGCTTGCATACTTTTGCTCCACAATAACTTTCGATACGTTCACGGAATCCCACACCAGGGCCACCGGTGACACGTCAATTTCTAAGTCAGATTTTGCTAAACGCCGTAAATAGATGGTCTCACTTGCAGGATGGTGATCACCCACCAAATCCCCATTCTATGTACCTTGCAAAAGCTCTGTGATAACAGTAGTACAAGCGATTACTTCCGAAGACGCGCTCACTTAAGTTGATCGTCAACTCACGCAAGGCGCCTCGCCAATGAATCATCTAACTGCACGATGCGCATTGTACTGGCTCTGGGGCCGCGGCATCACCAGAGCAGCGCGTATAGTATCTTGAGGAATGCTTTGAAATAACAGAACTGATAGCCGAGAGCGTATTACTGGAGCCCGAAGCCGTCTTTACATACCATAGGTATTGAGAAGCTGCCGACGAATGAGACTCGACTGGCACATCGTCTATTACGATAGGCTTTCGCCAGAGACCGAAACAATTATAGAGTAGGCAACTACTCTTCCCGTTTAGCATGGCTGGGTGATGGCGATATATACGGGTACTCTATTCAGGTCGTTGAAGACGATAAAAGAAAAGCTAGGATAGCCGGGTGAATGTTCAGATCACGTGCGAAGAATTTTAGGAAGTTTATGATGCGTTGCGCGGCGGTTAAACGCCAAAGATACACCCGGTTCTGAACCTGCCTAGTATTAGGTTCGCACACGAGCCATGCATGCCTTCTAACAAGCCCTGACTTACCGGAGAGGGGTCACTGTCACTGGAGTTCCGACGAGGCTCGAAACCCAGATTTCACCTTCCTTACCTTCGCCACGGGTCCCAGTTTTCACAACGTACGCCGAATAGTGGGGCACAGTCGCGAATCCCTACGGCCTGACCGCGCTAGCCACCCGTAAAATTGCAACCGCAGACACCTACCCTCCGCACGGACATCACGAAGTCGGAGTCTCCTTGGCGGCCCACTCCCAAACCTCACATCACCTTTATAGATCCCGCACCCCACGCACTCACCCTTCTGCTCTCTACACTCAGCTATGATACGCGACCCCCTCTCACGATGGCGACGGATTTGCAGGACATCACGGCAATCTTCCACGTGCCCATCATGGCAATCTTCAATGGCCCAAACCCTCCCCTGCGCCTTCTTTGTGGGCTCCTTTTGCTAATACCAACTTCGCTGGGTTTAAGATGCTCCCATTAATATGGAATATAGCCCCCGATCGTCCGTCAGCCGTCCATGCCCCGGCCAAGTTCAAGGTCGACCCTTGTGAAAGTGTTTTGGCTACCGTTTGCTGTGAGAAAGATCGATCTCGTGCCTCTGACCCCACGTCAGTATATCATGTCCCAACCAAAACCAAGGCTGAACCTTGGTGCGGCGGCACTCGCTGTGCCTACACCGATGCGACCGACTACGTCGACAACATCATCAACGGTCCCTCTACATGCAACAATACTATCTGTATGTCGAACTCCACTGGTGCAGACGAGCCTGAGTTTGATGACTAACTCAATGCTGCGCCTGTAGTTGACATTGTCGCTTCAACTCTGGACAAGGTTTCCAAACAAATCGCCCTTATCGGTGATCAGTAAGTTTCTCTGTCATTCAGATTTTACCACAAGCTAACATTCGGCAGTGTTCACTCCGCAATCGGGAAGCATGTTCTCCCAGTTCTCTCAGAGCATCTGCCTCTGCTTCATCGGGAACCCCTTCAGCGATTCTTCTTCGAGCTCTTGCCCTTCCTCGGTGAAAAGTATCTTCGGCCAGCACATGTACATTCGAGCTCGGTTCGTAGATGTTGATGCACGCCTGGCTCGTACCGCGAGTAGGGGATAAATTCGCTCAGTCCTGCTCCAGCTGCGGGAAAAATTTAAGGAGGAATTTGGGCATTTGGTAGAGCAGGGTGTCATTTGCCTGCAACAATTCTAGGACGCGCTTAAGACCACCAACGCCAACGTACAGCAAGCGGACAACGAGGCTAAGAAAGAAGTTCAATTCCAAGTCCAAGAAATTGGGCGGAAGTTCGAAAAGTGTTTCCGACAGCTCGCTGCGCACACGACCAAGCTTAATGGCTTGAACAAAAGAACAATGACATCCAAAAGCAAACCGACAATAAAGATGAAGACATGAAGCTGTGGATAAATTCGACAAACGAGGGGATGGAAATTTTCAAGAAGTGGACCGAATTTACCGGGAAGTTCTTCAGCGAACACCAGCAGATTCTCCAGAAGCTTCATACGCAGGACATCGGCCTCGCCGACGAGTTCAACCGAGAGATCGGGAACGTGATCAAAGGCTTCGGGAACTTTATGCGAGACTGCCATGACAAGATTTGCGGGCTTGAGGCCCAACTCTTCGAGGCCGAGCAGATCTAATCTTGCTGACTGAAGCGTCTCATACTGCGGAAATATTGACAATGGACGAAGCGCAGCACTACACAAGTTCCCCTGCTATCCATCTTCCACCCATTCTGGCCTCTGAACAAGAGACCCATCCTCGCAGCGATCAAACATAACGCCCAAGGAAGAAGAGCTCCACCATGCAAGCAATGCACTAGTTTCCCTCTACTACACCATACCGACAAACGACCAACTCCCCTCCATCCAGCTTCACGGGACACAACGCCTACCAAATCTTACCAGCAAAAACCCCTTCTGGCCTCTGAATAAGAGACCCGTCTCCGCTACCCTCTCACTCCTCGCTCAGCCGGACACTCAATGCCCGACCTCTGCTCTCTTCTGGGCAAGTCAAAAGACGCCCCCACTACTTACCCTGCCTTGATCCTGACGTTAATCTTATGGAATCGGATCGGTTAAATTGTACGGAACCGGACGGATATGGGGGCGTCTTCGCGTGTCCTTCCTCCGCTTGCATTTTTGTGCGCACACATAAATCGCCATATACCGAGAGTGGCGGTGTGCCGTGTGCGTACAATGTGCGAGCAGAGACTTCAGGTGGTGTGCAAACCTTCGGACCCCTGCAAACCACCACTGTCTTCCTCCGAATCCTGAAAACTTGCCTAACCTCAGGATCTTCGTGACTGTGTACGAAAAATGGTGTCGAATTACGAGAAAGAGATATGTGAGAGGTCACGGATTTTTCATACCACCACCATTTTCCAGGGCTGAGTGGGGTTTTGTTTTCTTCCTGTAGCCTAGAGCGCGGTGTACGATTGGCGTTTTGTTTTGGAGCATGTCCGATACTAAATTGTTTCCGGTCGGCATGGCGTTTACAGATTGTCTTTGTTTTCCACATCCTGGCTGCGAGCGGGGTTTACGCTGAAGAAGGCGCATGCACGATACCAAATTGTTCCTCTTCGGTATTGCGTCTTCCAGGGTCATTAGACTGTTTTCATCCACCCTATTGCATCGAGTGAGGTATACGCTCCAAGTTGGTTGCAGATAGTAGGTCGTGTACACTGCCACGGTTCATCCCTTTTCAACTAACCCCCTGACCATCGTGATGCATGCTCAGTACACCCCACTGCCTCTTCACTCACCATTAGCAACACCATGAATAACCGTAAACTCCAGCATTATAAACACAACATAAGCGCCCAACATCGCGAGACCAATCCACCGACAAAACCTCCTGCCAAACCAAACCGTCGCAGTAAACGCAACCGTCGAACCCCACAGCACCCCCAATTCGGCGACATTGACGCTACCGCGTTCAAAGCTTCCCTTGGTATCGAGCATAACAATCCCAGCGCACAACGTGAGCAGGAAGATATTGCTACCAGCTGTGTTGGCAACGAGGATGCCAGCATGGCCTCGATGCCCGCTCAACACTGCGATGAACTTCTCAGGGAGCGTCGTGGCGAGCGCAAGGATAACGACGCCGAAAAGCACGTCCGAGATACCGAATTCATCGGTTATAGTGGTAGCAGCGTGGGAAAGGACGTAGCCTGCGAGACAGATGGCGAGGAAACCGAGGAGGAGGGAGAATATGTGGTAACGTAGGGTACGGCGCTTTGAGCGATGTAGCACTGCGGGCGTGCGTGTTGTAGGGGTATCAGCTTGGACAAAGAGGGGTGTTTGTTCGTTGGGCTCAAAGATTGCTGATCCGTTAGTTCCATGTTCATTTCCATTACCGCTATCGGATGTGGTCTCTGCGATGGCATCACTCGTACTCTCCGCGTCGCTACTCTCATCATCGCTGCTGTCGTCAGAGTCTTCCGGCGCAGTCAGAGTCCCTTTAGCGATTGCCCATCCCACTGTCCCAATGTAAACGGCAAAGAAAGCAATCAAGACACAACCGCTAACTAGCCATACTGTCCTCGCTGGGAGATATAAGATGGGCGTTGCGAAAGTGGTTAGCGCAAGCAGGATGAGCGAGTAAATGCGCGAACTTCGATCAAATTGGATTGTCTGGTTCGCATTGTGGAACAAGATACCGAGGGAAAAGGCACCGAGGATATTCGAAATGGCGGAACCGACGATATTGCCAATGGCTAGAGATGTACGATTGCGCGCGAGGGATGCAACAACAACGGCAAGCTGTGACACCAGAGATGATTAGTAGGTGCATAGCAGCGGCCCCCGGCTGGTAACGTACCTCTTCCCATTCTCCCCCAGCAGTAAGAAGGCCAATGATGGTTTGAGGAATCCCGGTGCGATGAGCGACAACGGCAGTGTGGTCGATGAATTTGTCCGCGCCGAATTCTAACACGAACAGCGCGGCCACGAAGGCGGCGATGTTGTAAGCGACAACGTCGGCGTTGGCCATTGCCGCTTCAGATCTAGGAACATAAGGAAATTGTGCGATGCTCAGGGAGGTGGATGCACAATTGGGTTAAGAGAAGTGACGTTGTCTCTGGGCTTTCTGTACGTCACGTGCGATATTCTAGCCGGGCTGTCGCTTACGTCAAGCCGACACCAACAACCAACCCCGGATTTCCGACTTCTCTACAACCCCCTTGTTACCAGAACTCGAAAATGGGAAATCCCGTGCATCACCGTACATTACCGTAAATTACAGGCAAACCTGTGGAGAGAGTACAAAAGCCGCGCTGCCATTCTAAACAAGAAAAAGCATCCCAGACACCAACCCCATCATCGCCACACCCAACCCCACCGCACCCTCCCCATCCACCCGTCCCCCCATACCAGTGCTCCCACCCGTCTGCATCGCTTGTCCTCCCGTTTGCATCGCTTGTCCTCCCGTTTGCATCGCTTGTCCTCCCGTTTGCATCGCTTGTCCTCCCGTTTGCATCGCTTGTCCTCCCGTTTGCATCGCTTGTCCTCCCGTTTGCATCGCTTGTCCTCCCGTTGTTGTAGTAGCGGTCGCCGCCGTAAACGCCGGCTTCGTCGCCGAAACCGTAACCTGCGCCACAAGCGCCGTGGCAGAGGGTGCATACGACATGCTCGAGAACTTGCACGCCGACATGATATTATCCATATCTACACATCCCATTAGCTCAGTCATCCCTTCATCTAATTAAACCCCTATATAAATGAATCAAGTTGACTTACCGTCCGTCCTCCCCTTCCCGTTTTGCTGTATGCAGCTCGCGCACAGCGCCGCGATGGACGCTACATCGAAGCTCTTATTACTGCACACGCACTGTGATTCAACCGCCTCGTCCGGTTCCGCGCCATTGTCTTCCCCGTTTTTCTCGTCGTCGTTTTCACGCGCGCCGGGGTCGACGTCGCAGGTGTTTGTTAGTTGGACGATTGGGGCGCAGATAGTGGTGCAGGCGGTGGGGACGTCGTTGGCGTTGAGTTCTTCGGCGAGGGATGTGGCGAGGAAGCTGCTTTGGAGTAGCAGGAGGGATAGTATGGTGAATTGCATGGTTGGAGGTGCGGGATAGAAGCGTTACGGGGAGAGAGTTGGAATTGAATCCTTCGAGGCTGCGCATGCGGTACTTTGTATAAGTATAAGTGACCGCCTGCCTGGATGTTGAGCTGAAGGTACGAGGGAGGTGAAACATTGATCTCGCGGTATTGAAACTACCCATGGTAGCTCCTGTGGCTTTAATTCGGTAACTCACCACGTACGGCCGTGGTGAAGGGCGTACAGAAGCCGGAGATCAAATATGAGATTCCGATCTTGACACCCTTTTAACAGCGGCGAAGCGTGTCAAGAGCCCCGAAATCGATGCATGTATACCTGTGCTCCCCTGCGCGTCCATCGTCTTCTGTTATGGCAGGTCACCAAATGTACTTTCCCACACCATGGGTGTGGTTACACTCCTCCGCACGTTCAGGCATTGTTTCGCTACCGCACATTCATTCCATGATAAAACAATCTGGGGTTCAAATCGCAACTTGCCGCATTCCGGCCATGTCACATGGAACACACGGAGCCGTTACGTGTTTCATCGTGACATGACCAGAATTTTTTAACACTAGCAAGTCATAAATATAATCCAAATTTAAAGATAAGCTTTTTACGTCAAGGTAATGCTTATTTCACAACCACCGACAACACCGACTGGTACCGACATACTAGAGACCTTAGCTCGGATCTGCTGTGTGCATTATTATAAGCTCGCCATGCTATCCCCGCAAAGTGCATGTGCTATCTGGAAATGACAGCACCGTCTTCTCCCCTGTGGCGCCGCCCCCCAGTTGTTCAAGAATAAGAATCACGCCTGGATTTCCTTCCAGGAGCTCCCCAGTTGTACCGAACTGCTTAGCAGGAAGCCCAACCACACACCGCAGTGACGGACTATATGCCTAGTCTACCTACGAGTATTCGACGGAGTGGAAAAGCAGACAGAGCATCTTCCGCGCCAGCGCGCTCTGGAAAACGTGCCGATGATGCGCTACGAAGCTTGCTTATTACGGGGAGTACATACTTCAGCAATCTAGGCATGCACGAACTTCTCGAGATGTACGCTCATAGCAAAGAGAGGGAACACTTTCCCGTCGAAGACTAGCAATGAGAAACCACAGCCAGCTTCAGAAGGGCAGATATAGAAAGCGCTAGGAAGAGGGACGGCAAAGTGCACAGAGATGCTCAATTGTATTGGTTGGACTATTTACTTGTACGAGGATGGGGTTACGGGCTCTGATATCTACATGGTATTTGCAGGGTGGACTTCGGTATCCTTCCCAGCACAAAATTTGTTGAGGTGATTAAAGTTGAGCGATCTTTCCTGTGTTGCTTGAACACATTTTTGCGCTCAAGACGGAGATGCTGGTACCCGCTCGTTTTTCCGAACGACTTAGAAAACGACTCGAATGTGCGCCAGTTCGATCGGATATGCCGCTTGACTATCCGCAGGAAAATCTCCGCAAAAGCGACGAGAGTAGTCAAGTCTTCGGGCGCACAAGCCCCTAATCATCCAACACGGCCTGATTCGGCTATCTAGCAGCGCGGCGTGCTTGATGAGCTGCATAGCTATCTTGGGCCAGGGTTAGGTATTCGTCCGACATGGTACTCGAGTAACCAACGACGTAATACCGAATCTGGAAATCCTTGGAGGAGCAGTACGCGAGTGACAAGGAAGTGCGACGCTCGTGCGTCTGGTAGACATCCTTGTCGCCGATGCTTGCCGATCAATGGAAACGACAGCCTTGATGATGGTAATCGTGTGTTAGATACGATGGGCATAACGGCGACGTCGTACTTGTTGTCTTCGCGGGACTTCCTAGATCCGTCCCGGGACGTTGTGGGATAACATGTGATTGTCGATGGCGAAGGTTCAACCGTGAGCATCCTCGCTACCGTTGTACTCGTTCACAACCCTCGTCGTACCCACTTCTTTGTTGTCCGTACGAAAAGATCATAGAAACTGTCGCGTCGCTCAAGGATCCCCATACCCGCGGAAGTCCTCACAGTTCAAGTAGTTATTCTCGATGAACGCCGTAGCCATGCGCAGCCCATACACACCCTTCCACTCCTGCTCTCCAGCAAACGGATGGATATTCGCCCGCACCGTGCCCATCACACGCTCTATCCTGTTCGGCGCAGTCGTCAAAGACGTATTAAACAATCTGATCATGTTGTCGCAAGTCTTCCCATCGGCAAAGGTAGGCTGGTTCGTAAAGTTCTTGAAGAAGCTTAGCGGGAACATCTCTTCCTGTGTGGAGGAGAACAATGTGGTGAGAGACTCTGCGCTGTTGATGCTGCGCGCGCTGAAGGAGGTCGTGCCGGGCTTCTTTGCCTTGGGAACTGCGCGGTAGGCGTCGCATCCTGGTTCAAAGGTGGCCGGGAAGGTGTTGGTACCGTAGTCTCCCGCTCCCTTGAGGGCGATCTCGTGGCCGGCTGCCATTAGTAGAGATGGTGCCCATTTGAAGGATGTATGGTTGTCGTTTAGCAGGTCGACGAAGGGAAATTCAATGCCGGTTCGCTGAATCTGTTAGCTACATGCTATCGCACTGTATATACATCATGGTCTTACAGTGAAGTCATCGATCTTGTAACCGAATGCTTGAACCTCATGATCATGCAGTGCTTGAACAATCGCTGGGTACATCCCCTCAGGGAAGGTGGGCAGAAGCGCTCGGTAGGCGTGTTCCAAGATGCCATATTGCGGAGGAATGAGCTGTCGAGCAAGCTTCAAGGATATCGGAATAACCGCAACCGTTCCATTCAGAGTACCAGTCGCATTGTTCGGATATATTGATGCTATCGGATTGGGCTGATCTACGGTTGTGCATACGGCCAATGATATTTGCTCTGGCGTTCCGAAGTATGTTGAAGCTGCATACCGCAGGAGCAGTAGTGATACAAAGGATACAATGAAATATTGCAAGTTCGACGGCTTGGCGTGCATATTAGGATGCTTGACAGTGAGGAAAGCGACGACGGGGTGCGAAAGGAGCACAACATCGAGATACGTGCTCCACATCTTCAAAGAAATCGATGATAATGAAGATGACTAGAGATAAGAGGCAGACAGGTACCCGAAAAGAAGTGCCTGTCAGCCATATAAGAGGCGTCAACTGGCTCACCTCCTCCCATCGGAAACACTCCAAGCCGGCGCACGGGCCTTCCGATTCGCACGCGCACCACCTCAGGTCCTCTAAGAAGCCAACATGTTCCTTGAGCGGAAAGCGCTAGCCCGACATAAGGCGCTTCCAGAAGCAAGTGACGGTTGCGTGGACATGCGTTGTTCTGGCATGGAATCTCGCGTTCCGGAGCGCAATCTGCGCGCTTTTGCTGCCATCGCGTCCCAGTCCGACCCCAATATCCCTTCACTTCCTGCAGAATCAAAGATCTCTTCACTGTAAGCGCATACTCGTTAGGTCTACCTCGTCCCACCCACTACCCCCCTGTGTTCCGGAGCGCGATCTGTCACTCTGAGATGCCCATGTCGACGGGTCTTCCAAGGCAGCGGGAAGGCTTACGCCGAGACGCGGATAGATGCAAGACGCCTCGATCTCGACTCTTCTTGCCTGCTTGGCAGTCGTACTGACGTCGCAAGCGTCTATTGTTGCCGTGCGCGCTTTGTAGAGGCAGAGCGGGTGTCAAGGCGGCCTCCTGGGGAGTTTCATTGTGAGAACGAGATGGATCGTGCACGCTAGGCTTGGTTGGTCTACTACGTCCAACCTTGACAGCTGCTTTGTTCTCGAAGATATTCTTCCATGTCATTTTCGTTAGCGTGAAAGCCGTAGGATTGTAGTCAACATTGAAATCTGGGAGTGGCATGATTTATTGCGATGTGTCTAACTAAGAGTCCAATAAGCCAATGGAGGATGCCATCCCGCGATGCTAGACCCACGCCGCCCGGTAAGGTGTACATCCGAACGCACAGCACCGCGCTGACCTTCCGATCGAACCATAGCGCGAAAAAATACGATCAAAATTTTGGGTATCGATTCAAGCGCTAGAATGCCTTGCCTTCAGTAGCTCCTCGACCTGTTTGTCGTCCATGTTGTCCACCTGCTCGTCGAGAGTCTGCAGCGTGTCGGCAGCCTTGCTGGGCCTCATGGATGATCTCGATCTGCTTGAAGCGTCCGTAGATGTGCTCGCCGTTCTTCCGAAGCCAAGAGCGGTGAATCCTGAGTAAATTGTATTGACGAGGCTATCAGCAGCTGTAGGCCGATCATGCCTCGTCTCACGCTCGGCTTCCGTGTCCAAGTTTCCCGCCGAGGATGATCGTGATCTCGACGATGGCGTTGATATTTCGTAGGGTGATGCTGTAGTCGTCCTTCCAAGACGATTCGACTCTTTGTTTGGGCGTTCGCGTTGAGCTTCGACAGATACTGCTCGTGATTGATCATTCTCATTCTCAACTGTCTCCAGCGTGTCCTCAAGCTTCTGTCCAAATAACAGTGTGAAGATTACCACGAATAGGACCTGCTCCGTACTCCTATCCTTCAAGACATATCTGAGCTGATGCGTCTTGTCGTCAATGTATTTGACGACCGATATCGAGAACCCAGGGATTCTCAGCGCGAAGTTGGCGAAGTCGAGGTACGGATTGAAGAAGTCAGCCTGGTACATTCGGCCAGCCTCAAAAGTGAACTGTTCAAGTTTCTTCCCATCCAGGAAGTGCTTTCGCCGTTTCGAGGTTTTAGCAGGGATGTGTCGATCCGCACGAACACGCTGGCCGCTACCATCGGCACCCTCTTCGATGACACTCTTAGCCTCAGCTTCGTTTCTAGCTAACTGGTTTTCTGCAGAGACGTCCGCCGTATTCTCGCCGATCCTAAACGCAAAGAACGATGATAGAGCTGGACCGTAAAGGTAGGGCTTGTCCGAGTATGGATCTGAATAGATGCCTGGATCTAGTATTGTTGTGACAATCCTCATCGCATAACGAAATCCTGGGGGAAGTCGATCTTTGATACTGTGGTCGAAGTCGAAGCCTGTCACCAGATCACTGCCTCTGAAATCCCGCTTGGGGACGAACGAGAAATCTATGGAATAACGATCCGACGTATGCTGAGGGTGCTGGAAGTAGTCCGACGTCGCAGGGGAACCTTGGGGCAGGCCGTTGTAGCCTTTTATTCGTACATTGAGCCAGCAGCTCATAAGATCGTTTTCGATGAAGTGTGCCTTTCCACTGTTCACTGCGACTTCCTGATGTGTTGATGTGTCGTAGGAAGGACCCGCTGTCACCTGTAGGCGATACTTGTCGCGAGCGGCTGGGTCAACCACGCCGCCTTCTGAGCGTCCCATTGTGGCGTTTGCGGTGCTGTTGGTAGGCCAGGAGGAATGATTAAGGTGAGAATGCAAGAGTACAAAAAAGTGACGAGACGTTATCAAGATACACCACCACGTGGTAGATCACTGACAGGAAGGCGCTACTGAATCTAAATGCTCAGACTGAAAGTGTTGTCAGTTGAAGATCAAATGCGGGCTCGCAGGACTATATCACTGCCTGAGGTCCAATATGCGCCACGATGCGTGGACGGAAGCGTGCTTGACGCGCGTTCAGTTTCGCGGTCATGGTACGCGGAGGGGAATGCATACCGACCGGGTAGAGATTCGGACCAATCATGTGCGGATCCGTTAGCCCTGGAGCTTTAGCAAGCGAGGCGGCTGAAAGCAGGGGGCCCCGTCCGCCCTGACGCTGATTTTGCGGCTTGCCCATGCCCTCCCGTGCATTGATGATGATGCTTGTGTCGGCGGCGGAAAAACAGCACCGACAGCGGAAAGACAGCACCAACGGCTGCCCACGACTCGCTCGCTCGCTCGCTCTCACACACACTCTCTCTCGACCTTGTGTCTTCACTGGACAGGCACTGGGCTCCCTTTGCGCCCTTTGGCGACACCGGCTGCCTTAGTTTCCGATGCGGTGACATGCGCTTGAGAACAAGCGTAAGCACAGTGGCAGAGCGCGCTGCTCCCCACACTGCTAAGGCACCCTAGAGACGCCCTAAAAGCAGCCTCGAGAACTGTGTTGTTGACGACAACCCCAACTTCTGTCCTGTCGCAAGCGGAGCGAAAGTAATGAGGGATAGGTCAAGGTCATACCGCAGCGGCTTCGTGCATAAATACATTGATCGGCTATTCACTCTTTTGATGCTTCCCAAAAAGTCCCATAAGCCACTGGATTTTGCCCTGAACGATGCCTTTGAGCCCCCCAGCAACCTCTGGCACCTCGTCTGCGCCCACGAGGCGCCTGACAAGGAGATTGAAGATGTTACCAAAGCCCAGCGCCATGACAGTACTCGTTAGAATGATGACATTGTACGGCATGCTGAAATCTGGAGTCGGCAAGCTCAGAAGCAGCGGTGTCGTTCGCAGATACAGTCCCTTCCTATCGGCTGATTGAAATGGACCCAAGATGCGAATAACGGCCGGAGGCGCATCGAACCCGCGATTAGCGTCAGGCGGGTACTCTGTGTATCTCAGAATAGCTTTCTCAAAGTCGTAAGTCAGGGTAAGGGTGGAAGCCGGCGGAACAACGAGGCGCAGTTCAAGATGCGTACCACGGACGCGGTCTACGGCTGGTCGATAGTAGGTCTCCTTCAGTGGATCCTCGGTGGAAGTGGGTACGTTGACGCGGATCGTGTGCAAGTAAGGCTTCATGAACCAGGGGAGAGACTCTAGGTATGCAAACTCGACAGGGTCAGTCGTGGAGGGGTTCTTGATGACTACTTGGACACTGCCACGTTCTTGGCCATGGCCGTTGATGGAACGTGCGGCGTAAAGATGAGGCTCCCCACGTACAAGGCCAGTGGTCATACGCTGTTCTGGTAGGACAAGGTCAAACTCGGCGCCAGTAGGGAGTTTGTAGCAGCGCAATGTGTCGGACGCGGACAGCGATTCCGTATACTGCCCCGTTGTATTGACCTGGATAGTCCGCTCTGGAGGCGTGTTGATGCACAGGGTTTCCGACTCGGGGCCTTCAGTCGCAGTCAATGGGCAGGCGCCTTTGAGTGACTTCCCAAACACCTCGGTGAGATTCCAGGCGGGCTCTGTTCTCTTGTCCAACGGGTAGCAGGTATCAGGGGCATTATAAGGTTTGGATGTATCGCATTCAATTTCCTCGATAGGAAGTGGACGCGGGATGGGGTTGTCGCGAGGCCGCTTCGAGCGAGCAATGTCTAGTACCATGTCCACCGTCTGCTCCATCTCCACAATACAGTTTTCGCCTGGCGTCTCGCATACGGGCCGCACGTCAAGGGCCATGGTCTGAAAGGCGGCATCGAAGAGTTTGTGCCCGTCCAGCAGGCTGGAAATGCCAGCTTTGCCTTTGCAAGGAAGCAGCTTGAGGAAAGGTGTCAGGTTCTCGGTACAGACGACCTCGTGGGGAAGCGTGCCATGGAGAAGGTGCAGGTTCGAGGTGCTCGCATGGTCACCCTCAGGATCGAAGGATATCACGGGCCGGATCGTCTTGGTGGCATCGATGAAATTCAGGGAAGCGCAGAAGAGACCAGAGAGGTTGTTGACCAAAGTCAGCCACCGTGAGAAAGCTCTTGCGTCACGTTAGCGAGTTCATCGACAGGTCTTGTTCTACAAAGCATACTCGTCTTCTGTATTGGCCTCAATCCACGCCCACAGCTCCACACCGTTGCTGCCTTCTCTCGCGCCGTACCACGGCCGCTGGCCCCAGTTCTCTGCATCCCAACGCCCCACACTGAATCTCAAATGCAACTCTTTTGTGTGCGCATGCTGTAGAATCTGGCCGAGCGACCGCGGGAAGAGGCGGAAGTTCTGCTGCTCGTACGTGACCGAGGACTCGTTGCTGCGGAAGTTGAACGAGGCAAGGAGCGTCGACTGGGGGAGCGGGCGCAGCAGTAGGCGTTCGTGGTAGTCGGAGCCAGCGAATGCACAAGCAATCAAGGCATTGCAAAGTAAAAAGGAGAGAAACGACAGCATCGCAGCATCGCAACGGGCAGAGAGACACTGCAAGCTGGACGTAGAGGTGCGGCCTTGGTGAGGGCAGACTGTTGGTGATTGGCTGGCGCGACGTGGGGCTTGGCGCTTCACCATGGGCGGGTCGCGATTTCTTTGCTGCAGCTCGAAGCGCTCCACTCTCTCGACGCGCCTGCCCGAACAACAACACCAGTTATAATTTTTGCGCAATTCTATCGGAAACATGGCCGCAGAGCAGCGACGGCTGCTTGGTATGTATGCCCTCCCTGTTTGCTTGCGACGCCCGCTGACACAGCGCAGAGCAGCTCATGGGCGCGGGAGCCATGACTGGCTTCGACCAGCAGGCGCCCAAGCTGGACATCACTGACCCCAAGGTCTGCAGATCCTACCTCGTCGGCAACTGCCCCCATGACCTGTTCACCAACACGAAGCAAGACTTTGGCCCCTGCCCTAAGGTCCACAACGAAGCCCTGAAGACGGAATACCAGGAGGCATCGGAGCAGCAGAAGCGCGCATGGAACTTTGAGTGGGACTACTTCAACGACATGCAGAAGTACGTGCGACAGTGTGACTCCCGCATCAAGGACGCCCAAGGCCGTCTTGAGAAGACGGTGGACGAGATCCGCCTGTCAAATCAATATGTGAGCAGACCACCAACACATGCCGAGAGTAATGAGACTAATGATCGTAGCTTAACACTATCAAAGAACTCAACAAGTCAATCGAGGCCGGCATAACCGAGGTACAAATCATGGGCGAAGAGGGCATGGTCAACATGGCCGTGCAGGAATTCTACAAGATTCGCATGAAGAAGCTCGAGAAGGAAGAGACCGAAAAGATGCTGCGGAATCTGACCGAGACCGGAGGTCCCTCAGGACACCAAAAGCTGCAGGTCTGTGACGTGTGTGGTGCTTATCTCAGCCGTCTGGATAACGATCGACGATTGGCAGATCACTTCTTCGGCAAGATGCATCTCGGATATGCCCAAATGCGCAAGTCTTACGAGGCCCTCTCCAAGCAGCTCAAGGGCCGCGCTCCCCCTGCGCGTGACTCGTACGCTCCTTCGGGCGACGACCGGAATGGATACGGCGGAGGAGGCGGCTGGGGCAGCGGAGGCTACGGCGGTGGTGGCGGCTTTGGAGGAGGTCGAGGCGGACGTCGCGGTGGTCGCGGCAGAAGAGGAGGCGGTTGGTAATCCATTGGGTCTGGCGTTCAAGGTGTGTTACGATGACTTCTCGGGGATTGACTTACTTTCGCATCTTGAGAGCATCCTAGGCGCGATATCCCTTCTTCATTATCGGGGCAGCACTACCGAAGCACTGTATATCATCAGTTGCTGAAACTCGGACTGTGCGTTTTCTAGCCAATGTACGCCTTCACCTACACTACCGTGTGCTTGGTCACTTCTAACATTGCTCAAAGGGATGTGCGGAAGAGTGCATTTGACGTATCGCAGTTGTCTTGGTCTAGGTATGTAAGACTTCGGACTAACTTTGCTACGCCACATCCATGCCAATGTCTCGCCGCTGCGGTTGACCGTGACTCCAAGGTGGCAAATGCTTCTCAAAGCATTTCATGAATACTGGCAAAAGATCTTCGATCTCGTTACGAAGAGACCGTAGTCTCGTGCGCCGTTGTAAATGCCATGTGACGCCACTGGAATGTAGCGTGGTACACTGCACGTTACTATCGTTCCTGGGGCCACACGGAGCAAAATTATGCTACCATCTTAGGAGGGTATTAAACTTTCAAGGACCGCCCTCCACCTTCCGCGGAAATATGACACAGAGCATAGTGAGCTCAAAGCCATCTGCATATCTTGCCAAGTACCGCCACGATCAGACCTCAAGCAGGGGGTACAAGTAGCCTTCAATCAAATGTTCTCTCTCATTCTGCATCTATGACTTCTTGAACGCTCGTTCTTTTTTCGTCTCTCTTAACATGCGTTTCCGAATATTGGCATGCATCTCGAGCATCGCTCCTTCCGTCGTTGCGTTAGATCAGCGGTCTCCAGCTCGCATGGCGGATCAGCACCCTGACTCCCAAACCCCCACAGCAACTGACCTTGCCAGCAACAAGCCATGTTTTCCAGCTCGTCGCAGCGCCGTACTCGCATCCACGGCCCATCGCGTCAGCACTTGCACAGACGCTGCGAGTTATCTCGTCGGCAAACCTCGAATGTAGCATCCTCCATCTACCCATCATCTTCGTCTGTTACCACCGACCAGATTGCCACAGTCCAACAATCACTCGACACCCTCGGTGGCCGTGTATGCATGACCAGCATCACACTCGCCTCTCAGCCTTACACGATCATCATTGATACCGGCAGCTCGGACACTTGGGTCGCTTCTTCCTCGTTCGTCTGTACGAGTCGCTTCACGTGCACTCGATTGTCGCAGAGAACATGTGGCTTTGGCGATTTGTATGATAGAGAGGATAGTCCGGGTTTTGAGATATTACGGGGAGAAGGTTTGGTGTGAAGTATTCGGACGGCGAGTATCTCACATGATGTTTGGGTGTCGAGGATCTAGGCATAGGCGGGGACGACGGTAGATCAAGTTTCGCTGCCGAACAGACACGCTTGCTGACAATAGGCATGTAGGTAAGCAAGACATGGCTGTCCGCCAAACAATCGGCGTCGTCGAGCGCGGATGGTGGATGGGCGACTGCATTTCGTCCGGGCTGGTGGGTCTCGCCTATGCGACTCTTGCTTCAAACTACCGTGATCTGAATTACACAATCGTGCCGTTCTCACTGTAAGCACGCTCTCCATTCCTCTCCCTGAACCCTTTTCCGAATGTGCATCTCTAACACACCGCAGCTTCGAAGCCCACAGCCTCCCATCTATGTTCACTCTCGCCCTCTCTCGGCCCCACCCATCTTCGCCCCACGGCGGCGGCCTTCTCGCTATCGGCGGCATCCCCGATGTACCGCATGATCCTACCTTCGTCAGCGTCCCAATCAACACCCACCTCAACGGGGCCCAACCGCACCACGGCAGCCGCAACAGCAGGAGAACCGGTGGATATGGTCATCGACTCCAGGTCCACACTACTCTACCTCCCCGGCGAAGTAGCAGATTATGTGGCCTCGCTGTTCGTCCCACCAGCACGGTATCTGGCGTCGAGTAACACTTATACTACATCCTGTGATGCGAAAGCGCCGCGATTCGGCGTGATTATTCAAGGCACGACATTCTTCGTTAATCCAACGGATATGCTGAACGTGGATAGGCCGCCCAACGTAGATGATGTGGGAGCGGGAAGGTGTACGGTCGCCGTGCAGAGACAGGGCTAAGGGGAAGCGGTGTTGGGGATACGTGGTTGAAGAGCGTGCTGGTAAGGTCCTAAATATTAAGATACTCTTAAGACTTGTAATATTCCTAGGAGGCGTGACTTATTACGTAATTTATAACTAGTTAGGAATCTTAGCTTAGGCGTATAAATAAATATTAATACCCCGCTACGCGTTATATTAAATCTTAATAAACCTTAATATTAGCTCCCCTTTTTAGACTTAATATCCTTATAAGTAAACTACTTATAAAGCTACTTTTTTAATCTACCTAATACTATTAATTATAAGCTAATTACTTTAAGTAAAACTACGTGTTTACTATAGTCGCGTATACGTACTATACTAAGAAGTAAATACCCTATCGTTTATCTTCGCTGCACTTAAAGTGCACAAATTATATTTAGTATAATAATTAAAAATATAAGCTAGAGGAGATTCCATACTAAATTATTTAAAAATAGATGTTAAGTTAGAGAAATTAGAAAAGTAAGATGCTAAAAAGGAGGTAAAACTTTAAATAAAAGAAGAGCTCGCTTACGTAGCACTCTTGCGTACTTATCTAGCACGAGAGAAGATGGCGCGGTTATATAATTAGCGTAAGAAATTATATTAAAAGGAATAAAATTTAATTAATTATAGTATATTTATAATAAATAAATTAAAAGCCCTAAAGGTTATAAGGAGCTTACTTAAATAATAGTATTAATTAATCTTAATGCTGCTCTAGATGCGATAGTAATAGACTAGTTTATAATCTAGTTAAAGCCTTTCTCTTTTACTACGTAATAGTGCGCTAGTAATGTTAGATTTTCTCTTAATAATTTTATAAGTAGTCCTCTAGTTCCTAAGTATTCTTACTATATAAATAACTTTTCTGTTTAATAAGGTACGTGTGTGGCTAATTCGTGTACTGTAGTATTTATTTAACTTTAAATATTTTTTAGGTAAGTAATAAAAGATTATTTTAACAAGTATCTTAGAATCTACAGATTCTAATTAGTTAATATAAAATACTTGATATATCTTAGCGTCTTATAATATTTCTAATTAGTAGTTAACTAGTACTATCTATTTAAAAATAAAAAATTATTAAACTTTAACATAATTTAGTTCCTTAGGCTTTTTCTTTTAGGTTTAAATTTTTTTTATAAGTAGATATGCTTTACCCCCTTCTTTATCTAAAATGCAATTTTTTATTTATAATTAGTATATAAAATACTTTACTATTAAGGTTGCTTAAGGTTCTTTTACAGTTATTTATATATTTTCTTTATAGTTTCTGCCATGTTAATCGCTTCTTCTATCCTAATGTTAGTAGGAAATGTCTAATTAAAGAAATATAAGTGTTTTTTATAGTTTGCGTAGAATAATGTGTATTCCGTTACTACTAATACTTTATTATTATATGCTAATTGTGCTATAAGTAGTAAGGAAATATAATTATTCTTTTCATTATTATAGTAGATGCGTAGGTACGTTTTAATTATTTAATTCGTACGTTCTATTTCTCCGTCTATCTATAAATAATATACTATAAATAGTTTTCTTTTCGTTCTAATAAGTGCTATAAACATTATTTAGTAATTAAAGGTAAAGAGCTTATCTCTAGTGCTAATAATTAACTTTAGAATTCTATAGTGTTATATAAGTTAATCTAGAATAAAAAATGCTAGTTCCTTTACTATAGTTATCTTCTAATAAGGTAATAATTCTACGTATTTAGTAAATTAGTAAATAATTACCAGTATAGCATTATAGCGTACTCCGTTTAATAGATCTTTTAACCTAGGTAATCTAGTTATAAAGTCTATAATAATACCTTCCTATAGTGCCGTAGGTATCTAGATTGCTTGCATCTCTCCGTACTTAAGGTGTATAGTATGTTTATTCTTTTAGTAGTTTATATATTTGCGAATATACTTTATTATTACTTCTTTTATTTTTCTAAATAAATAGCCTTATTAGTTAAGTTCTATCGTCGTTCGAACTCCTAGGTGTCTATTTACTGGGTTATTATAGTATTATTATATAATCTTAGTTTATAACTCCTTAGATACTTTTATGTAATAATACGTAACTAATTAAGTGCTATCGTAGGTTATAATAATCTATCTAGGTTTTATTATAATATCGTAAAGTAGATCTTCTCCTTTTCTCTTATAAGGTTGCTGCGCCTACTAAGGCTATCTACTTATTTATTATCCTTTCCTAGTATATATCTAATCTTAAACTTATACTAATACTATTTAAGTATTTTTAACTATCTTGCTTATCGTGGCGTAAGTTCTTTTATAGTTATTAGTTTTATAAAGTTTCTATAGTGTGTAAAATTTATAAGGCTTAAGTAGCTAAGTATATAAATCCTTTAGTACTTAAGTGCCTTAATAATTGCGTAGAGTTCTTTATCGTATACGTCGTATTGTGTTTCTGCTCTACTAAACTTGCATGAATAGTATGCGATAGGGTGCCATTTACCGTCTTTTTCTTATTTTGCGCATGCGCAAATCGCTAGATCGCTTACGTCTATTTTAATTTGCAGTAGTTCTTCGTCCCTAAAATTAATAAGAACTGGTGCCGTAGTGCATCCTTTTACTAAGTGTCTAAATTATTCTTTATATTCTTTAGTTTATTTAAAAAGTATCTCTTTCTTAGTAAAATTAGTTAAGTGTATCGTGACCTTTACATAGTCTTATATAAACTATTTATTAAATTTATAAAATCTTAGGAATTCTGAGATATTCTTAACTATTATTAGTATTAACTAGTTTATAATATATTTAATTTTATATAGCGCGACTTTAATTTCTTTCGTGCTAATAATATATCTTGGGAATTTAGGTTATTTTATATACTATTTATATTTTTTTTTAGCTTAATCTTAAGATATGTTTATCTAATGCCTTTAATACTATTTATATATAAGGAATGTAATCTAATTTATTATTAAGGAAGATAAGTATATCGTCTATATATATAATAATAAATATATCTGAATAATTATAGAGTATATTATTAACTAGTGCTTAGATGTTCGGTAGTGCGTTAGTAAGTCTAAACAGTATAATTATATATTTAAATAGTCTATAACGTGGTTCACCACCGAGCGGGCCAACCCCACCGAGCGGGCCAACTTTGCTAAATGCAGCCCACCTCTAGCTTATACCACAATGCCATCACAACATAACGCGTAACAACCTTATACTAAAAGCGCACTATAGCTTGCTATTTAAGCTATAATTAAAGATTATAATAAGAGTAAAAGACGCGTTATTATAGCCTTTAGCGTGCCTTAAATAATAGTATAATAATAACGCTAAAGAGCCCTCTCTCGACGCAATCGCGAGCCTAACTTAAAGAAGCTGACTAAGCTAGAGAAGGAGGCTCTAGTCTAACGTATACTTAAGCTTAACCAGCGAGGAATAGGTGCAACAAGGGATATAGTCTAAGATATAGCTAATAATCTACTTACTAAGCGCGGTGGATAGCCTATTAGTAAGCACTAGGTAGACAGGCTTAAGACGCGTACGCTAGAAATTAAGCTTTAAAGGAGCTATCTATATAATTGTTAGTAAGCCCTAAATAAAGATCTACGTATTATAACGCCCTAGTTTAAGCTAGTTGCTAATACTAAGGCTAAGTACGGTATCGCTGATAACGACACGTACAACTTCGACGAGATAGGCTTTATAATAGGGGTAATACAAGGTTAGATAGTCTTTATAGGCTCTAAGAAGCGAAGCAACCTAAAGAAGATTTAACCTAGTAACTATAGGTAGGTTACTAATATCTAGGGTGTTAGCGCTAAAGGCTAGGCTCTGCCACCCTTTCTTATCTTCCCTAGCAAGATTCTAATTACGTCCTAGTTCTATAATCTACCCTAAGACTAGGTTATTAAAGTTAGTCTTAATAGCTAGATATTAAACAAGCTTAGCCTTGCCTAGCTAAGGCACTTTAATACCTATACTAAGGCGCGTAGTTTAGGTGCACACTAGCTACTAATTATAGATAGCCACAAGAGCCACTACTCACACGAATTCCACAAATACTGTAAGGAACAGAAGATTATTATTCTCTATATGCCTCCACACTCATCACACCTCTTATAGCCACTTAATATAGGTTGTTTTTCGCCTTTAAAGCGGGCGTACAGTAATAAGATTAGTAGCTTAGCGCGGTATAGCACTAAGCAGATTAAAAAGAAGGTCTTTCTACTAGCCTTTAAAGTAGCTTTTAAGAAAATAATAACAAAGGCGAATATCTGCGCAGGCTTTAGAGGCGCTAGATTAGTCCTACATAACCTAGAGGCGGTGTTATTAAGACTTAATATGGTTCTTTATACGCCAACTCCACCTAACGCAAAGGACACCTTATAGGAATTAAAAACACTAAGCAACCTCCGCGAGATAGAGGCTTAGTTAACGCTAGTTCGTAAGCGTGTATAAAAGCATAAAGATTCACTAGTTTTTCCGCTTCTTAGAGCTATTAAGCAGCTTAACAAAGGTGTTATATTAATAGGGCACGAAACAGTGTTAATATAATAAGAAATAGCAGGGCTTTACAAGGCAGTAGAGATAGTAATAGAGGTAAAAAGTTAAAAAAGGAAGTATATTTAGGCAGCTAAGATACTTATAGTAAAAGAGGTAGTTAATTTAATAGCTAAAAAGGATAGTAGTGGGCAAAAGGAGGGTGAAGAGTCTGCAAAGAGGGTGCGTGGGCAGAGGCGCTACAGACGTTGCGGCGAAGCTAGCCACAACGCTCGCACCTGCGCAGTAGAAATTGTAGATACATCTAATAGTAATAAGTCTGAATAGTATTTCTATGTTCTGCAAATTATAGTAAATTATAGTGGTGTTGTAGGAGGCGCTTCGCAATAGACTGACTTTTAAAAAGTAGCCCGCTCGGTGGGGTTGGCCCGCTCGGTGGTGAACCACGTTAGCGTAATCTAAACGCTATGTTCTACTCGTTACCTCCTTTAATTAAAGTAAGGTGGTATCGATCTTATAGATCTATTATTATAAAGATTTTAGCTCTTAAGAATTAGTCTTTAAGCTCTAAAATACTTAGTAGTAAGTATTAATTTTTAATTATTATATTATTAATTTTATAATAGTTAATATATAGTCGTGGTGTTTTGTTCTTTATTATAAAAAATATAAAGGGGCTAGTTACTAGCAATTTCAATAGTTATACATAGCCCTTATTAAGATTTATCTTAATAAATTCTTCTTTTATTAGAGTTCTTTTCTAGTCGTACTATATAGTAGTCTAAAGGATGGCGTTTTTCCTTCTTCTAGGTCTATTGCGAGATCCTAGAGTTAGTGTTCTAAAAAATTAGTCTTTCCTTCTCGTTCGGTAAACATATGCTTCCATGCTTAATAGCATTCTAGAATTTTATAGAGTGTGTTGTTTATCATCTTGTACTCTATAACCTGGTGGTTCCTGCCAGCGTCTGCCAAGAATTTTTATATTTATTAACTTTTAGTCACGAGACTAAGTTGTTTATAGCTCTCTTATTTGCTATTATACTCTATTAATACGTAGGCTCTACTTATAGTATATATTTATAGTATTTAAGGAATAGCGTTTTTTATTTCTAGTTAATTATAGGGTTATACTTTCTTAACTAGGAAATTTTTAGTACTATATTGTAACTAGCTTCTTTAAGGATATTAAGGATAATTATTTCCTAGTATTTATAAAATTATAAGTATTATTTTAACTTTATATTCTATTCGTGGTGTGCTTAGTAGGAGGTATCTATTTATAATAATAATTAAATATAATATAGCTTTTTTGCATTTATAGAGTCTAGCTCTATTAAGTACGTGTTATAATATATAATTCTTCTGTGCTCCTGAATCCAGCATAGCCTTTATTTATATTCCTTTAAGCTATACGAATAGCTTAACTAATACTTAGTTATTTATAGTATTTAATTCTTTAAAGGCGTTTTCCCACCTAAGCCTAGGTCTAAAAAAGATATCTTCTTAATTAGTACGTTTACTAGCTTGGGATAACTCTCCTTCTTTTTATTTTAAGGTTATTACTAAGCCTCTTTGTAAAATATTTTACTATTCTTATCTAATTTAATTCTTAGGGTTATTAATCTCTTACTTAGTTTATTAAATCTATATTTTTTTAAACTTGCATATTGCTCGCAGTTAGGGTATAGATACGTTTACTAGATCTATAATGTATATTATCTATTTACTAATAATAATAAGGCTTAGTTCTTATTTTTACTTAGCTATAAAAAATATCTTACCTCTTACTTATCTTAAAGATATGCATCGTAATGCGAGATTAGGTAATTCAACTATTCTTAATTAGATTATTATTATTATAGAGGAAAATATCCTTATTATTTAGCGCAAAAGTGAATGTTACATTAATCTTCACTATAGAATCTCTATTATAGAGTTTCATTTAGCGGGTTGTGATAGTCTAGGTTATACTCTAGTTAGTATTTTAGATCTTTAACTAGGTAATTCTTCCTAGTATTGTTTTAGTAGCGTGTATTGGCCCACTCGCGATCCTTCTTACTAATTATATTAATCCGTCTAGGATAGTGCGTGGCTAGTACTAGGTCTATGGCTATATATCCGAAATCTCCTTCGCGTGATTAATGCTATTTTAAGAAGTTAAAGACGTTAACGATTATCTTTATTTAATTATTTTTATTTAGGTGCGGCGTATAAGATTACTAAATTAGTTTAATTTCTATTACGTCTAATCCTTTATTTATATTCTTATATAATTATAAGTTAGACGAGTCTAATCGATTTAAGTTATTATAGCTATTTATGTAGTCTTCACTCTAGTTCTTATAGTCTATGTCTAACTATTGAATTAGGTAAAGGCGGATTTATTTATTGGCTACTCCTTGTATATATATTATAGCGAAGATAACTTTCTTTAAATTATTAAGATTATTATTCTAGTTAAAGAAGTATAAGTCTAGTTATAGTAGCTAAGTATTATGGAGCTTGTAGTTACTATTATATAAATTAGGTTTATATACTTTATTCTCACTATTCTGTATTAGTAGAACGCTAGTACTATTAAAATCTATAAAAAAGTAGGGGTCCTTAAAGTACTTATATTACGGGCGTTTAAGATATTAAGTCCTTAAGGGATAGCGAGTACTAATAAGATAAAAAAGGGTTTATTAATAGCTCGCGCGTATTAATAGGGCGTTAGTATTAAAAGTAATACGCGATTATAAACGAGGTTAAACACAAAGATAGAAGGTCTATCGTTAACGTTCTTATATATAAGTCCTATCCTATAGACCCTAAAGTCCTATTTTTTCTAAGATCCTAAATTTTAAGATACTTCTAGGACTCCTAATATTCCTACGACACGTGACTTATCACGTAATTCGTGGCTAAGTTAGGAATCTTGGCTTAGGCGTATAGATAAGTGTCGATACCCCGTCACGCATTATATTAGATCTTAATAGATCCTAACATTATGCGTCTAAGTTAAGCCTTATTTAGTGCCTTATTTTAATACTTAATACTACTTCCTGCTTCTATACCTACCATAAATACGACGGCCTAAGGGCTAACTTATTTTTACCCTAATTATACTCTTAGGGATAGTTTAGCTTAATTATCTCTAGCTAGTAATTAGGTAAGTAGTGTAATTAGTAGTAGTATTAATAAAGGCATTAAATAATTATAATTAACTATTCTATTTTGTATATATCTAGGGGCTTTTTTATCCTCTTTCCCTAGCGCGTTAGTAATTATCTTATTTTTATAAAAAAAAAAAAACTCTATAGCTTAATCCTAACAAGGTAAGGGAGGTAACTCTACTTATTATACTTATATTATTATCTCTTCTAAGGTGTTGTGCATAATATTATCTATTAGGTCTTTAGTTTTACCTAAAAATATAGTATTCTTATTAAAGATTAAGTCGCGCATACTAATTATTTTTACTACAAAGAGGATTAGTATTATTCCAATATTAATTAATTTATAGCTAACTAAATAGTCTATTTAGGCTTTAGGGTCTAGTCGCTAGAGCTTGTCCTCACTACGCTTACTATTATTAGTTATAATAAAGGCCTTATAGTTATAGGCTTTTAAGTAAGTTTAATTTAGCTTCTTTCGTTAGGTGACAACGTTATTCTAAAAGGCTACTATCGTAAAAAATACTTTATATAGAGATTATTATTAATTAGCTTAGTTTAGCGTTTAATTATAAAGGTAGACTATAGCTTAGATAATCTTAGACTATATCTACTAAAGTAGATTAGTGTTAATCTATATCGCACGCGTTTTCTTCTTAATTATACTCCTTAAGTATTTAGCTTCTTTATTTTATACTTCAATATTTGGTGCTAAAGGCTTAAATATAATACCTTACGCTATGCACTACTTCTTAATATTTACTTTAATAAAGAAGATCTTATTATTAGATTTAATAACTTATATCGTAAGTTTAAATTATAATTTTATAAATAGTATAAGAGTGCTAAGTTACTTAATAATAAATCGTGCTAGGTAGTTATTTTTAAAATAGATTTCCTAAGTAAATCTAAAAAATCTATTAATAATTTGTATTTAACTTTTCTCTCTTATGGAGCTATTTACTTTAAAATTATAAAAGTTAATTACTATCCTTTCCCTTAGGCCTTTAGTAAGGTCCTATAAATATTTATAAATTTATTACTAAAGTTTAGCTCCACCGCAGGCATTATATTTAACTATAATAAGTCTTTTAATCCGTATCTTTTAAATTACTATACCAGGTATTTAAGTGCCTAAAGTTCTAGATATCCTAATTACTTATACTAAATAATTACGTTTACTTTATATAGCCTATATTTTATTCTTAAGCTATTTATATACGCTACTAGCGTATTATTAGTAATAGTATATCTTATAAAGGCTGATTTATATTCTAGTACCTATTACCTATGTATCTCTAATTCTACTAATATTATATTATCTTATTACTTTAGTATTATTAGTTTTACTTACGTGTCCTACTAAAAGTCTTGTCTCTAAAGTAATTAGAATAATATGAGATTGCAACGTAGATTAAGGTAATAAATACTAATATTTAACTCTATTATTTAGTTTCTGCTTACACTTTATATGTTAAGATAGACGCTCGTATATTCTTTAATCTATACTTACGTATTTTCTGCCTATATAAAGCCTCCAGGCAATAGTGGCCTGTAGAAGATAAAGTAATTAATATTATTAAAATATAGCAGGTTATACCCAAGTTAAGTATAGCTAAGTATCGTAGTAGGTATATGTTTAATTTCCTATACGCAGATATAGTTTTAAAATTTACTAGAATTTTAGTAATCTAGCGTCTAACTAGTTACTTATTATTAGCTTTAGTGATTTAAGTAATAGTATGGTATATAATAGTTTATTTATAGGTGCTTATAATTTTGCCCTTTTCATTATCTTTAGGGTTTGTTAAAGCTCTAAATTATTCTCTAGCCTAAATTTAATTAGGGTAACTATACTTAGTTTTTGTTAAGTCCCCAAAAGGATAGCTAATCCCTAAGGGGTTAGGGTTGGTTCTCGGGCAGGAATACTGGTAGGACGGGAGAGGTTGTAGTGATAGCTTGCGCTTGTCACTGGGGCGTTGGTATCGAAGGTGTGTACGGCACAATCAAATCAACAAGGTTGCTTACTCAGATCCAAACGATAGATTGATAAACAAGATTGAACACGAATGCCATAAGGGTATTCGTGTCGGTTTATATACAAGAGGTTTATTGGTTACCGTCCACCTATCTTTCTGCCATCCTATCTTTCTGGTGGATGGTCGTGTCATCCATGGATGGTATACCGTCCATGATCTTGGCTGGATGGTATGTCTTGGCTGGATGGTACATCACGTGATCTCGGTTGGGCAACCCCACCAAGTGTCACCCCCGCTGAGGGCCCGTTGGTCCTCCGCGTCCCATACATGTTCAGATCCTAACAGTTTTAGACTAAACTATTTTAGCTACTTATCTAAGAAAGCGTAGAAGTAGTCTTATAAACTATAGTATTATTTATATGCCGGATACTTAAGACTACTAACTATTATTAGCTTATTATTTATAATTACGGACCGCTTAGCTTTAGTACTATTACTAGTAGATTATTATTTAGGAGGTCTTCGTTAATATTTTAATATTACTACTTTATTTATGAGAGAGGCTTCCTTGGCTGTGGCCTAGGTAGATTTATTACTATTAGTAAGAGATAAACCAATAGTAGCAAAAGCGTCTTTTTATTTATCCTTAATTAGATACTATAGAATTATATAGTCTTAGAAGAGTTTTATTAATTGCTTTCAAAAGATAGTTATATTCTTACTTCTATGTTACTAAAAGGTTATTACCTATATAGATACGACATAGATAACTGCCCTTATAAAATTCTCTTTAACTAAGAGTAACCTTTAAAGCTCTAGAACCTAATTAGTCTCTGCTTTTATAGCTATATAATTATACTTAGATAGCTATATAGCCTATAATCTAGCTATTCTTATTAGCTTAAAAGCTTCTTAGTATCTTGCCCTTAATTGTCTGTATTTATTATATAGGCCTACCCTATCTATAATTATAAAGTTATTAATATACTACCTAACTAATTAATTTAGGATGTAATAGTTATTCTAAAGATACGCTAAGACTATTAATTAAAAAAAGTAACTCCCTAATTTAGATTATCTTACTCTTCTTAATACTTATAGTCTATAATCTTGTATATTTCTAACTATTCCTTATAATAGTTACTATTGTCTTTATATGCTTTCGTGCCTACTATTAATAAATATAATAGTATTATTAGCATATTATTTAGATTCGCAGTCGCGTAAGCCATACTTAGCTCGTAGTTACCTATTACTAGGAGTATTAGCAATATCGGTTCCTATTTTAGTTTATTTATTAGCGCTAGATTAATTATACTCTAGACGTTTAGAAATTAGCATTTTATTTTAAGCTGTTTAAGCTATAGTGTGTAATTTATATAATTAGTTAGGATTATGATGAGATATTTAAGGGTTAATAGGGCCATCATAATTAGCTTAATTAAGATAGTGAGACTCTTAATTATTAGAATTAATAGTATTCTGTTATTATAAGATAATATAATCTTAATAATTAATACGGTTAATTAATTAATTAATAAAGATTAGCTATATGCGAGGTTTCTAATACATGCTAACTTAACGCTAGCACTATCTAGGATAGTGTTAACTAGAGGTACGCTAGCCCTGTATTTTCTACTACACTATTAATATTAGTATAGGATTATAGAGGTCCTGTAATCGGATAGAGTTAATAAGGATATAGAGAATCTATTTGTAGAAGGTGGACTACTTACGCCTATATTACCTATGCCTTACGTAAGCTAGTAATAGAATAATAATACTCTAGGTAAAGTTTATTTAATAAAGCGAGATCTAAATGTCTCCACAATCTAAATCCCTAACTACTTACATAATTAATACATAAATAACGCGCTAAGACGCAGAAATTTTAATATTAATAAGTTTAATATACTTATAGGCTTATTTTAATAATAGTAGCACACTAAAGATCTTATAAAGGTAACTAAGTACTAGATATACGCGATTTCTTATAAAATAAATATTAATAATTACCTACACGCATTTACGATACCGTAAAAGCTATAGCTTATTATTAAAATCTATTAATTATAGGTTCTACTACTGCCTAGGATCTAGAAAGGTATAAAGACTTATATATATAAAGCTAAGTTTTAATAAGCTAGATAAGAAGAATGCCGTAATACATAAAATAAATAATACTTTACTAGGACTATAAAATAGTAATAAATATTAATACTAAAGTCTTACTACTTATATAGGTCTTTATTTATAAATTCTACAAGAATGACTTTCTTGTAAGGGGCTGGGTGCTCAAGGAGCCAAAGGTGCTAGAAGAATACTTATAAATTCGATAAAAAGTCCGAAGTTAAGCTTCGGACATCGAACTTATATATCTAGGGTTTGCATAACTAAGGGTTAAAGATCTAAGGTAATAACTAGGCGTAGCCTATTATATACCTCCCTTCCCTTTGTTAATTGTAAAAAAAAATCTCCGCGTTTTATCTTATTTATATAGCTTTATAGTTATTTTATTGTCTACTTGTAATCCTCTTACTATTATAAACCTCTTACTAGTTCTATTCTCGCGTGTCTAATTTTATGTCTTTACTATAAGTAGTTACTACGGCGGTGTATTCGCGCTAGTGCGTTTACTTATTATTATATACATAAAATTGCTTCTTACTTAGCTTCTAGACCTTACTTTTTTAAGCTCTTTCTTTTTTCTTAGCTTAACTTCGTGCGCTGCAACGTCTTGCTTTTAACCTAGTTTTTCTTAACTTCGCGACCTAATTCCCCTTACTATTTTAATAAGATAGCTAGCCCTTCGCGTAATAGCCGCGTAATAAAAATATTTAAGTATTAGAGGTATACTACTAACTTTAATAATAAGATAAAGGAAGGCCCGTTCTTATCGCGATTACTTAGCTACTAACTTAAGAAGACTAAGCTCTTTTAAAATAAAGCTATTATATTTAATACTAGCGTAATTCTTCTTAGCTAGCTTACTAAGAAGTTTAGTCCTTTTAAAGCTTGCGAAGTAAGTTCTAAACCTTTTTTTACGCTTTTTTTACTTTTTTTTACCTTCTAACTTGCCTCCTTACTTTTTTAACCTCCTTCTTAGTTCTTTGTCAGCCTGGGTGTGCGTACTTACTAACTTAACAAGCTTAGCTTTTAATGTCTAATTTTGCTACGCGCGATAATTAAGCGCTAGTGTATTAATTATGTTACTTATAGACACGTCTATTAGTAGGTGCTGGCGGGCAAGATAGTATCCTATAAAGAGTACTATACCTATAAGCTTACTAGCTACACTAGATAAGTATGCTTTAGTCTAACTTATTCTAGATAACTTTAGGGTGTGCTCTACTAACTCTTTCCCCTACCTAGATTTAGCTTGCCCTTAATAAAGTTAGCTATAAAAAGTTTACTAATATTATAGTTATTAGTGTAGGCTACCTTATAAATAAGGTATTAAAAAGTAGTTAAGAATAAAAGGCCTTCTTTACTAATCTTAACGCGTTCTATTCTACTTGTAAGGTTATTATTATTAATTACTATACCTTCTTTAAGAGTAAGACTACTATTACTTTAGGCTCTATTACTTTCTTTTTAAAGCTATTTAGCTCTTAGAGCGCATTACTATTATAGTTAAAAAGATTTTTAACCTTCTTTAAATTTATACTACTAACTTTAAAGTATTTTATTAAGAGTGTAAGAACCCTTCTATAAGTTCCTTTTAAATAATAAAGCTATCTTTTAAGGCTAATATTATATAGCTCTTTAGCAAGTTCGTAGTAGTAGACAAGGGTATTATAATAGATAGTCTCTAAATAATAGATAATGTTCTCGCGGGAGCTAATATACCTACTTAAGCGTACTAGGGCTTACGCTAGTGGCTTTAGGCTATTATAATTAAAGAGCGCCTAAGTAAGGAGGATAATAGCTTTCCTAACCCTAGTAGTATATTAGAGGGCGGAGAAGTGGACCTAAACGTTATTAGGGAGGGTTTTACTATTCTTTTAGTAGCTAAAGATACTCCTTTTACTTAGTTCTTTTTTCCTTTTTACTTTAGTTCGCTTCTAAGGCTTACTTATTTTATAAGGGTTATTTTTTACTATTATAGGAATTATTTAGTCCCCTTATTATCTTTAGTAGTTTTAAGGGTTTTTTAAGTTACTTTTTTAAGATTTCTTCTTAACTTTCTTCCCTAATACTTAACTTTATCCCCTAACGATATTATTCCTACCCTTATTTTAAATACTTTTGTCTAGCTAGGTTTTTTAGCTTAGTAAGGCAGGCACCGTAGAGCCTCCTTTAGGCCCTAATAAAAGCTAATTTAGGGGATATCGTAATAGAATCTTATTAAAAGTTTTTTATTGCAATTTTAATATAGCTTAGTAAACTCTCTTAATAGTCTAACGTAGTAGCTTAGTTAAGGTTCCTACGAGGTTCCTAAGTTCTTTAAGAGTAGTTTTTTTACTATACTAGGTATTTTACCCTCTTACCTCTGCGGGACTAGCGTTCTTTATATATATTAACTATACTATACTCCTCTTCCCCTTTTTTATTATAATTGCTTCGGGCTAGGCGTTATTAGTAGTTTAGCTAGGGAGAGGGTTTAACAAGGCTAACTTTAGCCTATCTACGTAGAACCTTAGGTGCATGTTCGGCGGGACATCTAGTTCTACTACGTAAGAGTTTATTACCTTTTTTATAGTAAACTTTCTTTACTTCTAGTCGAGCTTCTTACTTAAACGTTAGTTTTAAAAGTAGTCTTTATACTTTAGCTACATCTTGTCTCCTTCCTTTAAGATTAAAGCATTTTTATATTAACAGTTCGCCAGGCGCTTTTATTCTTATTAAGCTATTACTATTTTTGCCTAAGTAAAATTAAAAACCTCTTTAAACTTTTTTATTATTACCTTCGTGGCCTTCTTTATATTAGTTCTAAGCTCTAAGGCTAATCTCCATACCCTAAAGTTCTTAACTAGTTTAATATTCTAGCTATAGGATAGGAAAAATAGGTGTTAGATAAAAAGCATATCAAGTTCGGAGGATTAGGGGTAGCCCGAAAAAGGCCGGGGATTAACCGAGAACACACAGAACCTGCCGAGGGAACCCCGTAGATAGGCAGAATAACCTAATACATTAATTCAACCCCCCGAATTATTAGGACATCTATTAAGACGTAACATCTAACAATTAAGAATCTCACTACCTTAACAAGAGCGAAAATAGCAACCTAAAACCTAAATTAAACTAATAGAACGATTATTCTTCGCGATAACACTAAATACTATAGCTAGCTTAACTAACTACAAGCCCGCTGCGTCGCATATAATATATAGGCGCAAGTTAACCCTAATTTAGCGATCACCCCACTCACGGAGCCATTTGAGCCCGAGCTACCCAAGACGGCAGACTATACGCTAGCCACAACCCTTCTAGACGGCGTCTTACTATTAAGACCATCCAAACTTTCGTCCGCTGGACTAAAGAGCTATAAAGAGGATTTAGACCTCTATAAACTCTAGATAGAGAAATACAAGATATAGTACACAAAGTACAAGACCAAAGTCGCAAGTTTATAGCAGATTATAGTATTTATCTAGTTATTAGTAGCACTATATCTACAACGCACTTGCTATCTCCTAGATACTACTATTAAAGAATAGATTATAAAGCTAAAAGCAAAAGTAGGAGTTACCTTTAAGTTTGAACAAGAGTAAGCGCGACAGCGATACTATAGCTTATTAAAGCCTCTACGCATAGTAAATAACTAGGACATATAGCTTACTAAATATAATTATGCCGCAATAGAGGCCGAGACACTAAACGTGTCTAATACTACACAATTCAATCCTGTGGCTGTAGACTTTATATTAGCAGTAAACAAGATAGCTCTAGTATAGGCTACAACCTTCTAATTAAATGGAAAGGACCTACCTGGCATGGACCGAAAGGACATGATAGGACGTTTCCGAGAATATATAATGCTAAATTATCTAATAACGCGAAATAGAAGCCAAAAGGTAGCGTTCGCAATAAAAGACTTATCTTATCTCGCTAAAAGTAGCTAAGCTGCCTAGAGCATGCAAGGGAATCCCTAACATGCAGAAATAGGAAACTCTTAGGGTACAAAATAGGGTAGACCCTAACATTAACGTATAGCTGTAAAGGATAGTAATCGTGCACCTTTAAGCTCTTTAAACCTTTAATAAGGTAGTAGTAACTCCGCTAAAGCGGACGCTAATCGTGGTAAACCTACTAGAGTAGGCACTAATAAAACTGCCAAGTGCCTAGCCTGCAATATAAGACACCCTATTAGGGAATGCTTCTATCTTTACCCGGACAAAGCACTAGAATAGTAAGAGCTAAACCTAAGAATAGCTAAATACGTTGCTCTAAAACAAGAGCACGATGCCGATTTTTAAAGTCTACTAAGAGCTTAAAGTAGACCTAGAACTAAGACTCTATCCTTCAAGAATTCCTATACCCTAACTCTAGAGATTACTAATTAGTAACTAAATAGAAGACAGATTTTAAAGGTGCAAGCCACCTATTCTGCAACCTTTACTATAGACTAATTTAACTATCCTCTTCGGCGTTCTTTTATCCTTAACTCGGGCTCGACGTGCCACATCACGAACAACCCCGACCAGATTTAGAACTATCAACCACCTACACAAGGCGACTTTATATAGGCAGGCGACACTCAAATCTAGGTAAAAGGATACAGAACTATTATCTTAAACTTAAAACACAAATAGGGAGCTAAAAGACTAGTACTACATAACGTAGCAATATGCCTAGACATACTATATAACTTAGTCTCCTTCCGAGTGCTAAGGCAGAAGGGATTCTAGTAAAATACCTAATTAGAGCCCACTGCCCTAAAGTAACTAAATAGAATAACTATTAGAGAGCTTACTAAAATTTATAGATAATAAGTATTAGAATACTAACCCGTGCACTATGCAGCGCACTATACGCATTCCTATAATTCTTAAACGTAATAATAACCTTAAAGAGCATTAGCCCTCCTATAGCACAAAAGGCTTAGTTATCCAGGACCCGCCGCAATCGAGCACCTAGTGCAGCGAGCTAAGGGGGTGCGCGTTAAGGGAATTATAATAGTAGAGTATAACTCATATAGAAGAGCAAAGATGCGAAGGCAGATAAGCCGCGCACCTAGGATTAATAAGTAAGGACCCGCAGAAAGGCTTTCTATTAATTTCTACACCTACGAATTACTATTATTTAATAAAGAGAAGAGCTAGATGCTCGTTACAGATAGATATTCTAGTCTCTAATAGGACTTCTACTTCACGGATAACCGAATAGCAAGGTTAATTATTAAGACATTAATAATCTTCTTCGGATTTCTTAAGAACTAATATAACATTACTCTAAAAGTTATTAAAACGGATAATAAGATCACCACAGTCAAACCCGAAGTTAAGCGGTGGCTAAAAAGCCTAGGCATAATTATTAAGCCTTTAGCACTAGACACGTACGCTTAAAATAGTGGCGCTAAACGCTTAGGGGGCGTAAATAAAGAAAAATCTCGCGCAATACGTCTGGACGCAAACCTTCTATAGGAACTCTAGCCTAAAATTACAAGAGCTAGAGTGTATCTATATAATTAAACGCCAAACTACACGAACAACTAGAAAACACTATACAAGATATTCTTTACACGAGTATCACTAGTTAATAAGATTGTTACGTCTATTAAGAAACCAAACTTAGCCTACCTAAAGGCGTACGGATGCAAAGCATTCGCTATAATAGACAATACTTACCGTGGAAAATCAAGACTACAACGACTCGACCCTAAAGCATAGATCGGATACCTTATCAGATACTAGTTATTAAACATTTACTAAATATAGATACTAACGCTAGCTAAGGTCATCAGCACGCGAGACGTCGTATTTAATAAAAATATAATCTTTAACAGGAAGATAGAGGATCTAATAGACAACGTTATGCATAATACGCTAGGCAAGATAGCTACACATATTAAGATAATTAAGCTACCACCACCGGTGCACCAACCAGAAACCGAATCATTCTATAAAGACAATGTCGCAGAAAACGAATCACCTATAGAGGACGAAGTAGACCCACCGGGCTACTATCGAGGAAGGAAGATTAGAGATCACTACCTAACACCACCTTTAACTCTACTACTTATAGCTCTGCTAGCATAGCTAATAACAAGGGAAAATATAAACCTACCCGAGATTACTTTATCTAAGACAGTCCCCTAGGCAGTAGCTTTCATGGCAGGAACAGAAGTAGGAAGGGTTAGAAAACATAATAGGAACACAATTAATAAAGCCTAGATAAAAAGACTACTAGCGAAGGGCGTTAAGATTCACTAATTATAGTTACCTCCGCCACCTACTTGTAAAACGGACCTTAACTAACATCTAATAGGAGAATTATTCCGGGAAGCGCAGCAATCGCATCTAGACAGTTACAGAATTACCTAATCCTGGATAGAAGTACCGTACAAGACAGTAAAGGCAATAGGCTAATAAATCCTAGACTATATATAGGTGTATGTGTATAAGTTTAATAAATATTACCAGTTTATTAAGTGCAAAGCGCGACTAGTAGTTAGAAGAGACTAATAACGTAATATAACCTCCTAGGACACCTACGTAGCAATATTAGCTAGAAGATCCTTTCGCTTACTTATAGTAATTGCTGCCAAATATAACCTCGAACTTATATAATATAATGTTACCAACGCGTTTATACACGCATTACTGGATTAAGAAGTCTACATGCGCATGCCGCCTAGATATCAAAAACCTAGTACTATCCTTAAAGTCTAGAAGGCACTCTACGGACTGCGAATCTTACTACTTCTTTAGTAAAAAGAGTTTACAGCTACGCTTATTAAGTTTGGTTTCTAGATCGTGCCCTATAAGCCATGCTATATAATTAAGGATAGTATTATTATCTTCTTTTACGTAGACGATATTATTATTACGCACTACTAAGACAAAGCTGGCTAAGCTTAGCAAGTCGTAGAACAACTTAGGAAGAAATACTTAATAATAGGCGGAGAAGACCTACTATAGTTCCTAGGAATTAAAGTAATTAGAGATTAGCAGAACTAACTTATTTAACTCTCCTAAGCCGCATACTATAATAAAATCAGCTAGCTAGTTAATAACCAAACAATCCGACATGACACCCTAATGGGCATAGGGGAGCTTAAGCCGAGAGAAGGGCTGGCTTCGCTCACAAAGATTAACAAATACTAACGTAAGATTAGATCACTCCTATATGCAGCTGTTAGTACCCGACTAGATATTATATTTATAACCTTAAGGCTAGCGAGATTCTTATTAAATTTTAGTCTAGAATATTATTATGCGGCTGACCAAGCCCTGCTATACCTTAACAGAACAAAGTAGAAGATACTTTAACTTAGAGGAGGTAAATCCTTGCAGGTAGCAAGTAATGCCTTATTTATAGATAATACTCTAGACTATAAGAGCTCGCAAGGCTACGCTATTAAGCTATTTAATAGCCTTATTACATAGCGTGCAAGTAAACAAGACACTATCACTACGTTAATTATAGAAGTTAAGCTCCTTGCTCTAGCGCAAGTCGTAAAGAAAGCTATCTTTATATTAAGATTAATAGAGGAACTAAAAGTTAAGCTACCTAGCCCTACTATTATAATCTAATATGACAACTAGCAAACTATTTAGCTAGTAATGCAGGAGATCTAGAAGCTGCATACGAAGCTTCGACACGTCGATATACATAATTACTAGCTCCGATAGGAAGTAACTAGGGGAAGGATAAAGGTAGAATACACTAAATCTACAAAGATAATTGCAGACGGCTTAACTAAAGCACTTTTAGTAAATTAGTAGCAGAACTTCCTGAAGCAACTAGGACTAGTAGAGGTAAGGAATTAAAAGGTAGCTAATAAAGCACCTTTAGAGGAGATTTAAGACTAGCTTAATAACCTCACCCTCGTCTAATAACCTTAGCCATGGCTCGAACGGCTCCAAGCTAAGGGGGTGTGTTAGATAAAAAGCATATCAAGTTCGGAGGATCAGGGGTAGCCCGAAAAAGGCCAAGGATTAACCAAGAACACACAGAACCTACCGAGGGAACCCCGTAGACAGGCAGAACAACCTAATACATTAATTCAACCCCCCGAATCATCAGGACATCCATTAAGACGTGACATCTAACAATAGGCTAACTCCTATTAATATAGCTTCTTATCCTTTAATAGCTATTTAGGCTATAAGAAGCCACTTTATCTAATTATCTTATTACTAGTTATATTACGCCTAGAGGTAGGCTTTAAGGATAGAGTTTATTTATTTTATCTACTTATCTATCTCCGGATGCTTTACTATAGATAGTCTTTAGTTAATACTTGCTTGTTTATAGAGTGTAGTCTAAAATTCGCTTACGAATTGTCCCCCGCGGTCCGATATAATAGAGAAAGGGAAGAAGTAGTCTACTACCTAGTGTTAAAGGAACGCTATCGTGACTGTAAGTATGTTAAGATTTAAAAGACTAATAAACTTAGGGTCCTTATTAAGTTTATTTATAATTATTATAATTGTCAGATTTGATAGTGTTCTGTCACTTTAAGATAATGCGATAATGAGAGTTAATGGATGTGATGATTAATTGTGGAAACCGTGGATGTGCGCAAGGTGTCTATCTAGCGATATTTCACGCTTGCACTATATAGGATAGTGCAGGGGCAATAGTGCGCCAGCCTCCCTTCTTCATCCTATCGCACTCTGGGCGATAGTTTAGGTAAGGAGACAGTAGATGGGTCGCACTCATACTATAGGCAATAGTATAACTTACTATAATTCACAGTAGGTTGTCTAATCTGACACACCCCCTTAGCTTAGGCTTATCCTTAAGCTAGATATAAGTTGCTTACTAATTTGCACTTTTGCTTATAGTCTAAAAGCTTTTATTCTTTATTCTAGTTTGTGCAGGTTAACCTCTTAGTTAGTAATCTTTCCTGCGACGTCCTTAAGTCCTAGTTTATCCAGAGACTTAGTCTATTTGCTGGCTAGCAGAGCCTTTATAAGACTATCTGCTGCTATTTCTTCTAATTATTAATACTAGACTTTAATAGCTCCGCGTACCACTTCTTATCGAAGCTAATAATTATAGATGTTAACATGCCTTAACTTTGTCTATAGCTTAGCAACTTCTTTAGTAACAAGTTAAATAGTCTGTTAATTATCGCAATTAATCGTGATTGTTAATAGTAAGAGCTTAATCTTAAGCTTAGTAATTAGTCGTGCTGTAAAGATAGCTTCTTTAGCAACTTATAATAAGGCTAGTAGCTTAGCTTTAGTTATCGATATGGTAACTATGTTCTGTTTGTTTGCTTTCCAGGCGATAAGTCCACCAAATAGCTTAATAATATATCCTTAAGAGCTCTTGTAGTTAAGGGTGTTATCTATAAATAATGCGTCGCTTGCGACTTCGTAGGTGTCTACTCCTCTAAAGCGTAGTGCCAATATTCGTGTAAAGGATAGGTATAGCAGCACGCGGTCGGCGGCGTTGTGATGTTTATTGCTTAGATTAGCGAGGAATCGCGACAACCAGGAGCTTGCGAAAGCGATGTCCAGGCGCGTAGTTACTATAGTATAGAGGATTAATCCTATCTTCTACTAGTATTAATTAATCTCTGCCTTCGAGGCGAGTCCTTCTTAGGGGAGTAGCTTAATTACTACTATTAGGGTATCGTGCCGTATGTCGCGTTAGTTAACTAGGCGATTAATCTTGTCTACGTAAGACGCTTAAGATAGCTAGAGTAGTCTGCGGGAACGGTCTCTAATAACTTTAACTCCTAGAAACTACTATAGGTCTTTTCCGCTAGTAAGGGAGAATTTTAAACTTAACTATTTTATTACTACGTTAGTAGTGTACTTCTAATCCTTTGCGTAGGCGACAATAAGGTCGTCCACATAGAAGAAGATAATAATTCCGTCTTTAATTATATAGCATGGCTCGTGTGGGACGGCGGCAAAGCCGAGGTCTTAGAGCACTCGGGTGAACTCTCGTTACTATAGCAATAGAGAGATTCGTAGACCATACAGCGCCTTATGCAGCTATAGGATAGTGCCAGATTAAGTGTATCCTTGTGGCATTCTTATGTAGATTTCTCTGTCCAACTTTGCGTAGACGAAAGCGTTAGTAACGTCGTATTAGCTAAGCTCTAGTTTAAAGCGAGCTGCTATAGCTATAAGTAGGCGAAAGGATCGTCCTGCGAGTGTGGCGGTGTAGGTATCTTAAGTAGTAAGGTGTCGTTGTTAATCTCCACGCACTACCAGTCTAGCCTTACACTTCTAAAAGTGGTAGTGTTTGTTAAGCTTATAGGTGTAGACCTATATATAATTAAGGATTTAATAGCCTGCTAATCGCGCTTAAGCGACGGGCACCTCGCTCTATAACTTTATCTCTTTATAGCTCTATAAGTGTGATTGCTCGGTATCCTTCCACATCTCAAATAGTGGGTGATCTTTTATTCTTGTTCTGCAAGATAGAGGTTCTAGCAGAGAGCTTTAGTATGGCTTCTTGCCTGCTTCGAGCATGCGTCTGAATTGCGCTTTATTAAGTGGCTTACCTTTATGTATTCCTGCACTTCCTACTTTAGTGCCTGCTAGGAAGGTAGCTGCCCATGGCACAGCGAGTTAATGTTTTAACTATAATTACACTATAGGCAATAGTTCACTATAAAATTTAGTGTAATTGCTAGCTATTAATTATGCAAGTAGTGCGACAGGTAGTAGTGTCGCTAGTAATAATAGGTAGATATAGTTAACTTTCCTCCCTTAATTATACTCTAGAGTGTCGTTATCCTCTCGAGAGTCTGTTATTGGCTCATCCTCGTAGAAAGACTCTATGTATTGTTATTCCGGCGGTGAGGGCGATAGCTTTACTAATCGGGTCCATACTGCGATCTCTTCATAAGTGCTATGCATAAGGTTGTCTATTAGGTCTTCTATCTTGCCTAAGAACACTAATTATTCGTTAAAAATAACGTCGCGAGTACTAATAACCTTTGCGAGGGAGGGGATCCATATCCTCTAGATATTCGTTAATTAATAGCCTACTAGGTAGCCGATCCATGCTTTTGGATCGAGCCTTTAGAGCTTGCTCTTGCCGCGTTTTGTGTCGTCGGTCATGGCAAAGGCTTTACAGCCGTAGGCCTTAAGGTGAGCCTAATTAGGTTTCTTTGGCTAGGTGACAATACCATTCTAGAAGGCTACTATTGTGAGGAACACTTCGTGTGGTGATCGCTATTAGTTAGCGTAGTTTAGTGTTTAATTGTAGAGGTATACGGCCGCTCGTGTAATTTCTGGCTATAGTGTCTAGGGAAGGTTGGCGTCTAGTTACATCGCACGACTTTTCTCCTTAATTACACCCCCTAAGCGTTTAGCGCCTTTATTCTACGCTTAGGTGTTAGGTGCTAAAGGCTCGATAATAATACCTTCGCTAATACACTACTTATTAACGTCTTATTTAACTAAGAAGATCTTATTGTCAGACTCTATTACTTTAATTATAATCTTAAACTGTACTTTTATAAACAGTACGAATTCCTTTAGTAGCTTAATAATTGTCCGCGCTAGTCTGTTGTCCTTAAAGTAGAAATCCTAAGCTATGCCTAAGAATCTATTAGTAATAAGCATCTAGCTTTTCTCGCCGGTGGAGCTTTCTTGCTTAAAGTCGTGGAAGTCAATAGCAATTCTTTTACTAGGGCCGTTATTACTCTGTCTGGCCTGTCTTCGTATTTATCGCTTGAGTTTCGATCGTCCACAAGCATCGCATTAGACCGTGGTAGGTCCTTTAAGGCGCACCCCCTTAGAGTGATTTATAGTGTGTTCGAGCGCCTAAGGTCCTAGGTGGCCTAATTATTTATACTAGGTAATTACATCTGCCTTTTAAGCTTGCCTTTTAGTGCGCGAGTTAGTCTTGTGTGTAGCATAAGTTACACTCTTTGTTATAGTGTAGCTTATTAATGTTCTAAACTCTAGTACCTATTAATTATATATTTCCTAGAGTTCTACAAGGACTATATTATCTCTTTACTTAATTATCGTTAGTTCTACCTGCGTATCCTACTAGAGGCCTTGCCTCTAGAGTAATTAGAAAGATACTAGATTGCATAGCAGTTTAGGATAGTAGGCGACGTTATTAAGCCTTAGTATCTAATTCCCTTATCTGCTTCTAACGTGTAGATGGACGCTCCCATATCCCTTTATCCATACTCGTAATGAACCCGCCCATATAAAGTCTCCTGGCGATGGTGGCCGCATTGAGACAAACCGATCGATATTGTTAAAGATATGGCAGGTGGTGCCTGAATCGAGGATCGCTGAGTAGCGCAGTGGGTACGTGTTTAGGTCTAAGTAGTAGGATGCGGCATTGAAGCTCGCTAGGAGATTAGTAATTTTCCGTCTATCTAGTCATTTATCGTTAGCCTTAGTAATTCGAGTTAGGGTAGGAGTGTGCGAGCGTTTAATAGTTAGTATACGAGACTTCTATCTCTTTTCACTTCTTATGCTCGACTAGAGATCCAGATTATATTTTAGCTAGAACTTAATAAGCTTTACTATTGCAGGGTTTGGTCTAAACCAAGCAGGCTGCTTATTAAGATATACATAGAAACATTCCTTTAGATTGTGGCGTTGTTCACAAGCAGGGCACTTAGGGTTTAATCTACCTTTACCACTAACTACCGTTAGCTTATTATCTATATTTATAGACTGCTTAGATTTAGTGCGTATACTATTATTTTGTTATTTTATAGCCTGAGGTCTTCCCTAGTTTAATAATGCTGCTTCGTCCACAAGAGAGGCGTCCCTGTCTGTGGTCTGAGTGGGTTTACCACTGTTAGCGAGAGATGAACCTGCAGTAGCAAAGGCGCCCCTTTGTTTACCCTTAACTAGGTGCTAGAGATTTATATAGTTTTAGAAGAGTTTTATAGTATGTTTGCGAGTGATCGCTGGGTCCTGTTTTCCTTATTAACTAAAGGTTGTCACCCATTGTGACGTGATATGGTTAACGGCTCTCATAAAGTCTGCTTTAATAGAGGCTAATATTGCTAGCTCCGAAACGTTTGCTAATTCTGCTTCGGTCGCTGCTTAATCGTATTCGGCGAGCCACGTGGCCCATTGGGTCGAGCTCCTTATTGGTTTGAGAGCATTCAGATATCGCGCTCGGGCGCGTTCGTATTCGTCTTCAAGATCTACGCCGACGGTGAGCGTTAGATTATTAATCTATTTCTTAATTAATTCGTTAGGTAGACAACATGTCTTCTGTAGATGAGCTAAGACAGTTAATTATATAAAGGTGACGATCTTGTCGAGATCTGCCTTCTCGTCTTAGTATGATTAATTAAGCAGCTTATATACTTCTAGCTATAATTTATAGTAGTCGCTGTCTTCTTTAAATAACTTTCCTCCTGCCACTAATAGTTGTAAGGGCAGTGTTGGTTCCTTATTTAAGTGCGCTGCTATGAAGGCAGTGCTTAGTTAATATTTTTTAATTATTAGTGCTGTAGGCAGCACAGGTTATAGAATTAGTTTAACTATTAATGCTAGATTAATAATTCTCTAGACATTAAGAACATGATACCTTAATTTCAGTTGTTGTAGCTAGGGCGTATAGTTAGTGTAGTTAGTCAGGATCACTGTGGGATCTCTAAGGGTCGATAGGGCCATTGCGATTGGCTTAAGGTAGTGTTAGTTAAGGTAGTGAGACTCTTAATTGTCAGATTTAATAGTGCTCTGTCACTTTAAGATAATGCGATAATGAGAGTTGATGGATGTGATGATTAATTGTGGAAACCGTGGATGTGCGCAAGGTGTCTATCTAGCGATGTTTCACGCTTGCACTATATAGGATAGTGCAGGGGCAATAGTGCGCCAGCCTCCCTTCTTCATCCTATCGCACTCTGGGCGATAGTTTAGGTGAGGAGACAGTAGATGGGTCGCACTCATACTGTAGGCAATAGTATAACTTACTATAATTCACAGTAGGTTGTCTAATCTGACAATAATATTCGTGCAGCCATCGCTCTTAGGTAAGGTAATAATAAAGTCTATTATAATATCCTTCTATTCTTATTTAGGTAGTAGTAAGGGCTTTAGTAAGCCTTATTTTACTTCTCTCTATAGTTTAGTTCTTCTATAGATATTACAGTTCTTAATATACTACCTTACTTAGTTAAATATCCTTAGAAAGAAGTAGTCTTAAGCAAGGATCTTATAAGTATTTTCTTATTTTAAGTATTTTAAAGCTAGGGAACTATGCGCGATCACTATTAGCTTTATTTATAAAGTTTTTAATTTTAGTACCTATTATCTTAACCTATAGCGTAGGTACCCTTAGTTATCTATACTATATTCTAAGATACTAATAGATAACTTCTACCTAGGTTCGAACTTCCTAAGCCTATTCTTAACATAGGCCTTTATCTTACTATACGCATTACCTTTATCGCATTCTACCTCTTACTATATAGTATTAAAGTCTAGTTCGCGTCGCTTGGCAGGGCTATCGCCTCCTTAAAGGGTTAATATAGGTAGTTTAGGGCGTGTTAGGTAAGTAAGCACTAGGTCTTTATTTATTTTAATATAGTTAGGTTCCTCTATAGTAGTAGGTGTTTAGGGGATAAAAAACTTTAAGCTATTTCTCTTAGTAGTCTTCTAAAGAAGTGTAAAGTGCCTTAACTTTAATTTATTATCTTTATTATCCTTTAGTAGGTTTTAGTCTCTCTACGAAAGGGCGTTCGCCCTAGAGTTTACTAACTTTAGTCTATATATAAATATTATATTAATATAGCTAAGTATGTCTGCCTACTAAACGTGTCGTTTATTTAACCTTTATTTAGTAGCGAAATACGTAAGGTTCTTATAATTAGTGTAGACCGTAAGGTGCTTTACTACTTAATATATATAGTCTTATTTATCTACGTATTTAATAACTATAAGTATCTCTTTATTATAGATAGCGTAGTTATATTTTACTAGGCTATTCTTTGCTAAGAAGTAAGCTACCAGGCGCAGAATCCTATTATTATTATACTAAGAGAAGTATCCCCTAGTTAACTAGCTAAAGGCGTCTGCTTTTAGTACTAATTCTTATTTAGGGTCGAAGTGGACTAGCGCGGGGTCCGTATAGAACGCTATCTTTAAGAAGTTAAATATATGCTACTACTCTTATCCTTAGATAAATTCTACTCCTTTACTAGTAAGCTTTGTAAGGGGGCTTACTATACTAAAAAAGTCTTATATAAATCTTTAATAAAAGTTTACAAAGCCTATAAAGCTTTAGACTCCTTTTACTAAAATTAGTAGCTCTTATTTTTAAATTACTTAGACTTTATCTAGGTCTATACTTACGCCCTTGTTAACTTTTATAATAAATTTAAGGTACTTAGTCTTTTTAACGTAGAACTTAAATTTCTTAATATTTAAGTATAGTCCTATAGTCCCTAACTTCTAAATTACGGTACGTACTTTTTCTTCGTGGTCTTTTTAGCTACTACTAGAGAAGATAAGAACGTTGTCTATATACGCTAAATAGTAGTTATTAAAGTACTCCTTTAGTACCTAGTTAATATACTGCTAGAACGTACTTAGCGCGTTAGCTAGGCTAAAAGGAACTACTAGCTACTTATAGAAACTAAATTAGGTTCTAAACGCTATCTTCTATTCCTCGCCTTTTATTATTTAAAGCTTATAGAAGGCTTAAATTATATTAAGTTTACTAAACTATTTAGCCTTCGCGAGGAGCTAAAGGGTCTCGCTAATTAATAGTAAAAGGTACTAGTCCTTTTTTAAGATAGTATTTAGGGCTTAATAATTAATATAAAAGCGTAGTCCTCTACTAGGTTTCTTAGTAAATAATACTAGGGCGGCGACGCTAGACTTACTTACCTAAATAAAGCCTTTATCTAAGTATTTAGTAAGCTCTTTTTAAAGGACGAGCAACTCTTCGCAAGATATATTAAATAGAGGGCTATAGGGGATTTTTAGGGTCCTGCTATCTTTTTCTATAAGAGGAATAAAAAGATCTACTCTAGGTCTATAGTGCGGGGGGAGCTTGTCAGCTTGTTCCCTATAAAAAATACGCTATAAGTCCTTAAAAGCTTTAAGTAGTAACTTTTATAGGTTTACCTTTAGCTTGCGGGTTAACGCCTTTTGTATATCCTTTATTAATATAAAAAACACCTTAGCCCTGTTTCCTAGGCGTTAATTACGCTAATCTAGGGCTATAAAGGCTATAGCTAATACCCCTTAAGGCTTTATTAATAGTTTCTTACCTTTTTAGTCAAGGATGCGGGTGCCTAAACTTCTAATCTGGATTAATTTCTTCGCTAGGGCTAGTTTAACCCTATTTTTCTTTATTTAGGTTAGGCTAAGGATTAGGTCGTACGACCCGTCGTTAGGTAAGACATATAGTTACATTAATTCTATATAGCTATTAATATCTACTTTTAGTTAGACTACTTCGCGTACGAAGAGTTGCATGCCTCTAATACTAATAATCTTTTATAAATAGGGTAGGTTCTTGCGCTATAGGTGGGCTTTCGTTATAAGTTTTTCTAATATAAATCTAAAGGTTAAATAACCTAAATTAATTATTATTAATATAAATATAATATTATTAATAAGCAAGTGTACTATTACTAGTATTAAGTCTAGCTATAGCTTTTAAAAGTTATTAAAACTTATCTTTTGCCCTTTTCTTACTTTTACCTTTTAGTAGCGACTGTTGCTAGGAGGACCTAGTTTTCTAAATTAGTAAAGGCTATATTAAACTTTTTATTAAAGAATCTTTTAGTAGCAGGTGTAGCGGCGCAAACTTATGCTAGCTTTATTATAAGTAAAAGTTTATACTACTTTACGCGATGTCCTGTATCTCTATAATAAAAATAAGAACTATTCTTTTTACGGGTTTCTATTACCTCGCGCGACACCTACGTGGCTTATTTCTAGGTGTTGCTAGACCTGTGTCCTGTAGCTTTATCTATTACTTAGTGTCTTTTATTTTGGCTTCGTTGACTGGACATCCTTTTAGGGTTAGCTTAGGTAGGTTCCTAATCTATTTTGTCTAGCGCCCTGGTCTTAGCAGAAAACTTTAGTAATTATAATATATTTTAGAAAAGGTTTTCTTTAACCTTATTAACCCTCTTCTAGACCCCTTGCAGGTCCTAATTATTATTTATATTTATTATAACTATTTAGTCCTATAAGTCCTTATAAAGGCTCTAAAGGTATAGGTTTTTTAGAATCTTCTAACTATGCTTTTTAGCTTCTATAGTATAGTTATTAAAGTTAAGGTTAAAGTCACGAAGCTTCTAGTTTTCTTATTATATTATAAGTAAGTGGTTACGCGCGATTTCTTTTACTAGGTAGTTATAGAAGTTATAGTCTAGTAGCTCCTAGAGGTTAGCTTTAGTGCACCCTAGGTAGTAGTCTAGGTATATAATTCCTACTATCGCTACACGTCCTGTTAATTAACTAATAATATATTTAGGTATATTTCTAAGGCAGTCCTTATCCTCTAGGAGCTTATATTATATTACTATTTTAAAGCGGCAGTAATCTTATTATTTACTATTAAAGTAAGCTAAGTTAAGGATTTTAGGGCGGCGGCTTCTTCCTTAGTTTAAGATAAGCTTTACTATTAATCTCTTTAGTAGCTCTATCTATTAGTCTACTTTTAATAGCTAATTCGTACCTCTTATCTTTTAAAAGTATTATTATATTATTAGGGATTCTTAGTGCTTTTTTACTATTTTTTTAGTTAGTCCTCTTACTTTTTATAGTAGAGTCTAAAAAGTATCTTAGAGGTTAATAAGTGCTTTAATCTTACTTAAGAATTATTATATTTTATTCTCGTTAACTCCTAATGCCTAGAGTTTAGTTATAAATAGGGAGGCTATCCTTTTATTTTCCTAACTATTATTTTTTTATAAGCTAATAGCTTACTGCGCATAATTGTTCGCGCTAAAACGTAGACCTTTAGTAAAAGGTTCTGTTCTTATTTCTATAACTTCTTTATTTAGTAAAGATAGTCTTACTAGCGTTAAGTGTCCGTTAAGACTTCTTTTTAATTACTTACTAGGGAGGGTTCTATCTCTTTATAGGTTTAGGCGTTGCCTTTATAGTATCTATCTACGTAAGTTCTTTAACTTCGTGTGCTACTTTGTAGCTTTAGTCTATAGTTATATTAAAATCTACTTGTCCCGCGACGGGTAGAAGTAATTAAATTTAATATAAAGGGCTAGGTACTTAAGGAGCTAAAGGTGCTAAAAGAATACTTATAAATTTAATAAAGAGTCTAAAGTTAAGCTTTGGGCGTTAAACTTATATATCTGGGGTTCGCATAACCAAGGGTCAAGGATCTGAGGCAACAACTGGGCGTAGCCCATTACATTTCTATCGCGATTTAAGGCAAGTCTAGTATTTAGAAATAATCTTTAGCAGCTATATAAAAATACCTACACTACTATACTAATAGCGCGCACTTTTAGAGTAATTACTACTATTACTAATTATCTTAGGCTAGAGTTAATTTAATATAACCTCCTAATAGTCTTTTTTAATATATAACTTAACTGTCTACTCTACACGCAGACGTTAGACAGATTTTTAAAAAAAAAATAACTCTAAATACTCCGCACTTTTTATAGACTAAAGGGGTAACTACTACTATAGTATAAAATGCTCCGTAGTACACTATAGCACCTAGGGATAAAGCTTACACTAAATGTTTTATATATATACACAAATAATTAGCTTATCCTATTTATCTATATTAATAATATTATTATAGCTTCTCACCTACGTAATACTAAGCTATATAGGTAGTTTAAGTAAAAACTTAGTAAATACTACCAACTAAAGTAATTTAGTTTGTTTAAGTTGTTCTTAGGTATACGCATTATATAAGATATTACTACTAATAAACTTTAGCTAATCTAAGGGGCCTACATTAATAAAATAGCTATAAAGTATAGTATAACGCCTATTAGCTACTATATAGAAGTACCTATTATAGTTAACTACATTAAGCTATTTATAAAGGAACCTAATTTAGTCTAAATAAAGTTTTACTAAAAGCTTATTAGTTATCTTACGTTTCTTGTATAGTTTACCTGCCTAGATCTAGTATGCGCGTATATAATATATACTTTATATCTTACTAATCCTAGAAAAGCTTACTTAGAGTCTATTCGCAAGATATAGTAATACGTATTAAAGATTTAGTACCACGCCCTTAAAGCTTATATAGCTTAAGAAACTTAAAAGTATACAACTATAAAAGAAGACTATAGCGACCCTATCTTCTTTAAAGTATTTACTACTACGTTTATTAATAACCTAAAGACTCGTTATAACTCTTAAGGCTATATATTTTAACTATTTAAAATAACTATTAACTAAAAGTGTAGGAGGACAGGTAGAGTAGGTAGTGTAGTAATACAATAGAGACTAAAGGGGTTATATTTAGTATATAAAAGAAGAAGCGAATTGCTACTAAGCCTCTACTTAGATAGTATTAGCTATATACCTACAGTTACCTAATACTACTAAGTCAGGCCCTTAGTTAGTCACATACACTCATGGTGTGACAAAAAGTCTACCCAATAGTGTATAGTTATTAAGTTAACTACTAAGATAGAGCTACTTACGCTCTCTTTTATAGACTTTAAAATATAAAGTAACTACGTCTATTTAATAAACCGTTTTTAGTACTTAATACTATACTTATTATTTGGTATAATAATTAGTAAACTATTAGTATAGCTATAAAGGAGCAAGATAAGCTAATAACTAAGCTTAAGTATATTAATATTTACTAAAGCTAAATTTGCTAGGAAGTAGAGCAAGAGAAGCTCTATATATAATAGTAACTTATAACTAAGATACCCGCTAATAGCATAACTAAGATGCTACCTTGTTCAAAGCATGCCGAGTTCGTAAGGCAGCTTTATATCACAGATCTACGCTATCGTCTTCAAAATATAGCATAAATAGAAAAGTATAAGAGATCATCCTTTCGTCGCTGGCTAACTATAGAATAAGGGGGTGTGTACCGGTTTGTATAGGGGCTTAAGATGCTCTTGTTACGTTATATGTCTCTTCTGGTGCAACAGACAGGAAGCTCCCTGACACATCTCATACATACTCATCATGTACAAGTAGTACAGTATGTACAACTCAATACAACAAGTGTGGCGTTGACTTTCGCTTTGCACCTGACAACCGCTACAATACTAAAGCGGTTAGCTCAACTGTTTTGATGCCTAGCTGGTGCGTCCCCGGGGCCTACGTTTATATACGGCGCTTTGAGGCTAAGAGCCAGCAAAGATAGAGCTATTATTAGCAGCTCTTCAAGTTCTTGTGAACGTTGTTATACTAAAGCCAGTATAGGGGGGTATTTCTAGAATTGGCACCTGAGCGTGATGGAGGAAAAACTAATTAAGTAATCAAGCAGCAACTGCTGAGGAGAAGCCTATATACCAGAGGTGGGTAGGTTCATGTGACTCCGCAAACAGGTATCTTCCTCCGGAGTTAAATAGATTATAGAATGAACCAGGCTGAAACAAGCATGCGTTGAGGCGTAACAACAGCAGGTTATCCATATTGTGATGGTTACGGGTTGCGGGTGGAAACCTCGCGAGCTTTTCTTTTGATTGTCTTCAACGACCTGAACAGATCATGCGACACACATGCAGATTTTCTTTCCAAGAACGCCATCAACGGGGCGAAATCAAGCAAGTTGGGTTCTTTGTTCCCAGTTGAAAGAGTCGTGCATGTCGGGTCGGCGTAGTTAGGCGTCGTTACCTGCGCCTGTGTGAGGACAGAGGTGATCGGCTTTTCGGCCGCGAGGGGTGGATTTCTGATATCGAAGCCCTGTAAGGATCGATGGTCTTCTGTGTTGAAAAGCTTCAAGTTCACCAACATTAGACAAACAAGGACCGTTGTTTCTGGCTGCTGAGGAAAGGTAATAGGAAGTCACATCAATTGTCACCAAGCGACGATCGATCGCCGGATGCACATTTTACTTAATTGACCACCTTGCACTCGCGAGCACGCTAGGCAGCCACTCACCAGTCTCCTTGGTCCCACATCTCCTCTTCGTAGCGTGACAAATAAACTGTGCCGGAAACCTGAATCATCCAAGCCAATGGCTCATCCGACGTAGTCAAAGCCTCATCATCCGGCGTGTACAAAGCCCCGGCATGCCGCAGAGTCATACCGAGGTCCTGTTGAAGCAGGTGCTTCCCGGCATACGGAAGGAGCACGCTAGCCTATATAGGCGACTTCTTCGCCTACATAGCTGATAACTTACACTCAACTTCAGTTTCAACAGGTCCCGTGCAAGTTCAGCATCCATTCTCTCACCATTGAAGCAACGAGACCCTTTCGCTTCGTCATCGAACGTGATTCCCAACTGCTTAAGACCAAGGACCACACCCACAGAATGGAAGGTCAGATCGCCATTTTCTCCCTGGAGAAGCTTACGCCAATTTCATTGTCATGGACCATGAGGTTGTTGAGACGCGCGACATGTCTCTGGTAGTCCTCCCAAAGTCCCATTGTGGGCGGGACCTCATCCGGATTCATAAGCCGATGCGGCTGTTTCGGGGGTGGTTCGCTATGTACAAACCTGACGGAGAAGTCGGGACGTGTCTCTTTGGCGATGAGCAGCGGCAAGACCTTCACCGTGCCGCGAACCATCTCGTCGTTCCAGGAGACGCGAACCTCGAGTCGGGCCACGGGGATTTCGATGTCGTACCATTTGTCAAGATGTTCCCAGTGGACAGAAATGAAGGCCAGCTCCTGGTGGCTAAAGATTCATTGCTAGTTAGCGCAGTGCTTGTATGAGCTGACGTAGCTAAACCACAGGAGATGGTCAACAACACTTGAGCACAACTTACTTTTCAGGTACTCTTGACGGATCTGCCAGTACACACGGGCCAATACGGCATGCGTCATCGTAGCAGATGATCGGCCTCCGACAGACCCGGCGGGGCGTATCTGAAGGATCGTCAACCATTTCTTAGATAGGGTTCCGCAGCTCTGTGGCAGTTCAGCAAACCAGAAGAACATATTTACGGGTTTAACAGCTAAGCGCTCACTCACCTGCAGGGAGCTTCAAGACTGGGAATACGGATGCTGGCTTCGATAGCCTCGTGGCTTTTAGTAGAGTGCAGTCATCCATCGCAGCGATATATAGCTTTTGAGACGACCGAGAATGATGTTGCGAGGATGGATGTCGTCGTGGGACGGGTACAATCACTGCCACTGTCCTCCGACTAGACCTAAAAGGGGCGGAAGGCGGGGACCCCAGACCCGACAAAAACGTGATTACTCTACATATGTATAAGCGGCCATATCAACGTAACAGATCCCATATGTAGACAGTTCACGATGTCCAGGGGTACACCGACACAAAGATTGCTCTTATCTGAAGCTGCCGCACGCGCACTATATAAGAAAGTCATTGGGCAAAGAGCTCTTCGCTTTTGCTGACGGGCTCCAAAGTTGATAGACCCAATTGCTACTTTGGTGTTCGATCCTCAATCTTGGTGTAGCCGTAATGCGAGCGCATCAGATGGAGGTGACAATATCTTGGCTAAAGCTAAAACGGGCTTTAAAGCGGAGAGCGGGGCAACGACGCACCGACTAGAGTAGCGTACCGAGGCATGAGTCGCGTCCGCCCGTGGAGGCTTGGAAGCCCGGAAGACTTGTTGCGGTGGGAGCTTAAAGAGGTCGCAGAGTCCCTAAACCTTGCTTCGAGGTCACCATCATCTCCAATTGTTTTTTCACGAGCGGTTCTAACCCTGTGACTTGGAGCTCTAGACACCATGGCCGCGAAGCTTCCCCCCTTCGAGCCCACCCCTCTGGAGGACATTCCTGCCATCAGCGGTCGCATTCGCAGAGGCTTCCTGACACACAAAACGCGCCCGATAGAGTTTCGCACGGCGCAGCTGCGCAAGCTATACTGGGCGCTCAAGGACAATGAAGATCTCATCATCGAAGCTTGCAAGAGGGACCTAGGCAAGCCAACCTTTGAAACATACCTCTCAGAGTTGTATTGGTGCATGAATGACATCGTATTCATGCAAAAGAATCTGTCGCGGTGGGCCAAGGAAGAGAAGGCAGAGAACATCAGCTTTTCCAACAAGCTGATGGGCCCGCGCATTCGGAAGGATCCTATGGGTGCGGTACTGGTCATTGGGTGCGTAGAAGAACGATGCACAAAGAGTTTTGCTGATACATGACAGCGCCTTCAACTTTCCCATCCAACTCTCGTTCGGCCCCCTCATCGGCGCCATCTCTGCGGGATGCACCGCCGTACTGAAGCCATCCGAAGGCGCGCCCCACTGCGCAGCAGTCATGCAGAAGATTCTCGCCGAATCGCTCGATCCCGAATTCTACGCCATCGTCCAGGGCGCTGTTCCCGAGACCAGTGCCCTTCTTGACCAGAAGTGGGACAAAATCTTCTACACGGGCTCGGCCAACGTCGGCACAATCATCGCGAAGAAGGCCGCTGAGACGCTCACACCCATCGCGCTCGAGCTTGGCGGCAGGAACCCCTCCTTCGTGACCAAGAACGCGGACCCCAAGCTCGCAGCAAGGCGCCTGCTCTGGGGCAAGACATTCAACGCCGGCCAAGTCTGTGTCAGCCAAAACTACACGCTTGTCGATAAGGAGATGTTACAGCCATTGGTCAAGGAATTGGGAGAACAACTCAAGCAGTTCTATCCACAGGGTGCACGCAATTCGCCCGACTATGGGCGCATAGTCAACCAACGGCAATTTCAGCGCCTGAAGAAGATGCTGGATGAGTCAAAGGGAAAGATAGTAGTGGGCGGGACCTTGGACGAGGCTGATCTTTTCATCGAGCCTACTGTCGTGCTGGTCGACTCCATGGACGACTCGCTCATCAAAGACGAGTCTTTCGGCCCGTTCCTGACCCTTCTACCGGTCAATGATTTGGACGAAGCCATCCGCATCGCCAATGAAGTCCACGCCACGCCACTCGGCCTGTACCCCTTCGGCTCCAAGGCCGAGATGGAGAAGGTCCTCTCGCAAACCCGCTCCGGCGGCGCTACGCTTAATGACGGCTTCTTCCACGCAACCATCCCGACCCTTGAATTTGGCGGCGTGGGTGACTCCGGCCAGGGTGCATACCGCGGCAAGGCGAGCTTCGACGTGTTCACACACAGGCGGAGTATAGTGACTATGCCCACCTGGATCGAGGCGCTGCTAAATATGAGGTATCCGCCCTTCACCGAGAAGAAGCTGAAGCAGATTGTTTCAGCGAGCGAACTCAAACCCAACTTTGACCGCCAAGGGAGGACAATCGGGTGGGGTCGATGGCTCATCTGGCTAATTGGGATCAAGAGCGTGCTTGCCGTTGCGGGTAAGTGAAGAAGTTCGATGCCTGTTCTGACACGGCTGCTGTATTCCTGTGTTGTCTCGTTTGGCATACTGCCCCTTTTCTATGGCCCGCCATGTGTCTCCTATTTGTTGTCCGTCTCATCTGTCGTTGCCATCCGTTTTGCGCTTCTGTTGGAGTCTACCCCATCCACACGCTAATATCTCTCAGTGGCCGTCTGTGTTCGCCTGTATCTCCAGCAACGAGCGAAGTTGTAAAAATCGGTTCCTTCCTATTGTAGTTTTATTGGGAATTCTTCACGACCCGGATGTATATACATATATAGTCCGTATGCATTGTTTTGAGTTCACACCATTCACCGTAGGGTCCGGATGGTCTACAGATAATTGCCATGCTGATCACAGAATTTACGAGACCGTCCAAAGCACCCACTGCTCGAGCGATCGGATCTCAATGCTCACACACGCCTGGCTGCACTTGCGAGGAAATGCACGGTCAGTCCTTCCGCAAGCTCTGGTTGCACCACAGCTGTGGGTGCTCACCAATCAGTACCACATCGGGTAGCCTGCAGCCCCTCCAGCTAAAACGCGTCCCACACACAACTTGTGCCCGCGAGCCTTGATCGCAATTCCTCCTAACGAATCCGCCTTGCTTGCAACACCTGCTGCTCCAGTAGAAATTCCAATCGCTTTTAAAATACTAGTGCCGACCGGACTGGTCGGAGTCTCCGGTTCTTCCACCACGCCTCACCTACCACGAGCCAGTTTAGGAGGCCAATGGCGTTCCCCTTACTCAAGCTCCCAGCAGGTGAAGTGCCATCAGTCCTCATCTAGATGCGAGACCGAGTGCTAATACATGTGTCCAGAATTGCGGGATCTCATATATGAATGTGTCGCTGCTTCTTCACCCGAAGCACCAATCAAAGTGTGCCATACGTCCAGTCGCGAGGACTGCGTTCCTGGAAGCTACGCTGAATTGGCTCGCGTCTGTCGTCAGATCCGTTCCGAGTACCTGAAAAGTAAGTTGCACCATGATCACGCCAAGTGAATCTCTTTGCCGTAGCTCGACCCCAAGAACGCATCTTCTGTGGAACACATGCTAAGTCGAGTCGTTGCTCTAGTCTACCATAAAAAGGCACATGTGGGCCTGCGTATTAAAGATATCGCAAACTGGTTCTGCGATCCCGCTCTCGACCCCGGAACAGTGAAGCAAGTCAAAGTTCTGTAGATCCTCAAATACTACCAAGACGCTGTTGCTCAGACCGACAGAATGACCAAGCTAGGGCCTTTGATGCAATACAAGGCAAACGTCGTTCCCGATTTCGTATTCCAATTTGCGTACGTTGATCGTCTGCACCAAGACCCTGGAATTTTGGAGTCTACAATGGCAGAATTGCACAAGTATGTCGGAACAAATAGTCGCAAGCGCAAGAGTTATGTGATCAAATTACTGGAGGCGAATGGCGTCTTTGAACAGATAAGGCTTTTGGAGCTACTCCGAATGATGTTTTTCGTACGGGTTGAAAATCCATTGTGGCAGGTGTACCGCATGCTCAATGGAGAATGATGGCTGGATTTTGCATACTTTCAATCTGGGATTGTTGGCTGAGTGTGGGAAAGATGGAGTTTGGGTTTTTCTTGGAGGTGAAGATCAGGAAGAGCATATGGAGCAACGTGATGCCCATGGATCGGGTCACATGGGGCGCGGTCGCCAAAATGAGCTGACCGAATGCTTCCTACTTTTGGCACACCTTGACACAGACCCAGATCGATCACTGTCAATGGGTTCCAATCAACTTCTAAGCAAAGAATGGTTTCAATGCTATCATAATGCAGTACTGATTATGTTTCGGTCGAGATATGGCTAGCTGTAGTGTCTTCTGACCACCAATCACTTGGCCGCGAAAGTCAGCAAGGGAGGCGCGACGCGCTAGGGCTCTCTCTGGCGTGGATAAGTGGTGTGCCACTGTCTTCCAACCTATTGCGAGTCACCTCACTTTTCCTTCTTCTCGTCCACACGTTCACACAATTGGGCCGCACAGAATCATGGTGCTTCCAAGGCCACCTGTCCTACCTAGCACGGTCATTGATCCGCTCTCAGCTCGCTCGCCACATGCACTTGCAGTAGAGATCAAGCCATTCCGGTTTCTAGAGTTACCTGCAGGTAAGCACCAATAGCAAAGTTCTGTTCGCGTGCGGCACTGAACTTACCCGATTCATGCAGAGCTGCGTACTCGGTGTATGAATGCTGCCATGAAGAGCCCATCAAAGTCTCTTATTTGCCTCTTTGCGGTCCGGATGGGAAGGATGGTGGGGATTATCCGAGCCTGGCACGCATGTGTCGTGTGATGCGTGGCGAGTATCTGAAGGGTACGTTGATCCATGCCTGGGGATGCGATTGCGGTATTTTTCTCAAGAGAAGATCACTGTCGGAAACGCTAAGATGGTACTCTTATATGATATGGGTCGCTTATGCTATGCAGTCCTTCGACGCGATGGAGCCATCCTACTGCCTTATGCCGACCTCGAATTCTGGTTCGCCACTCGCCGCACTCCTATCCGAAAGGTTCGTATTCAAGTCTCGCGCGAAGATGGCCGACGCTGTACGCGCATGAACATCCTACCCTTGCTACACCGACATGCACACATGGCCCCGAGCTCTCCCATATGGATCTTTGAATATGTACGTGGCGAACCCGATATCGAAGACTGTTGGGGTCTGGATGATTCACGCGCTTCAACCACCAGTCAAGAATTCACAGCCGATAAAGTCGACCAAATGAACGAAATCCTTGCGCTGAAGGACGACGCTTGGTTGGGTTTCTTACGCGACGATAAAAGTAAACTGAGGGCAGTATGGCTGCATTGGAAGGGAGATCGTCTGCGGCTGGAGTTCGATGCCGAGCTCTCATGTGGGGGTTCTACGGTCGTAAGCAGGATGATGACACCGACACTCGTCGCGGTTTCATCGTGGGATTATTCGATCTCGCGCTGCGGTCTCGCGTCACGGCAAGGGCACTCAGCAACTTCCGGACTAACCCACGGTCTTACGCGCGAGGAAAGGTTCAAAGTATGGGATCTACAGTGAACGATTGAATTTACTAAACCTGCGAAGCTATTGCGTCTGGTTCTTTCTACGCGGCACAGGGTTTTGTATAGAATCAATTCTGCTCTTTTAGGCAAAGAAGCGATCTTCTGTGCTGATGCAGACAACGGGCTTCCTCCGGGACTGCAGAAAGTCATAAACTAGAGGCATAATCGAGCATCGAGTGCTTGCTTCTAGAGATTGAAGGAGCGCGACCGACTATCTCGGCCAACATTCGCACAGCCGAGTCCACCATGCCGTCGCTACTGAGTAACCAGGTTATGATCCAAAAGAGGAAATTTGGAAGAAGGATATTCACATGCAAGGTTCGCAAGGTCTTCCCGAAACAAGGCGACCCGTTTTTCAAGCACCGATGGTAACGGTTACGCGAAGCTTATCTCAGGGTCCGCAACAACAACGTCATATTGACACACTCGCGCTTGCGCATATATTATCACGCCCCTCAACACCGGACTATCTTCAACAAACAGCTGAATTTCCAGCTTTCCATTGTTAATTTTTCTTCGTCCATACCCAAGATATATCCCGCAGAAATCCGACAATCATGGCACCCAACAAGAAAGTCCTCATCATTATGTCCGACGCCTCTTCCTTTCCTCTCTACAACACCGGCACCGACGGCAAAACAGTCGACCAACCCTCAGGCTACTTCCTCATGGAACTCGCCAAGCCCCTCCAAGGCCTCCTCGACGCCGGCTACGAAGTAACTTTTGCCTCACCCGAAGGCAAGGAGCCCACGCCCGACCCCCTCAGCGTCAGTCTCGCAGCCTTCGCAGGAAACTACTTCGAGAAGAAGCGCGAACTCGAGCTTGTCGAGAAAATGAAGAAAGAAAACGGCTTCTCGCGCCCGCGCAAGTTCTCGGAGATCACCGACGACGAGTTGAAGAGCTTCGGCGGCGTGTTCATCCCCGGAGGTCATGCGCCGCTGAGGGATTTGGGCGATAACCCCGAGCTGGGACGCATTTTGTCGCATTTCCATCAGGAGAAGAAGCCGACTGCCGCCATCTGCCACGGGCCTTGGGCGTTCTTGTCGACAAAATATGTTGGCGATAAGGAGTTTGCGTATAAGGGGTATAAGCTTACTAGCTGGTCGGACGCAGAGGAGAAGTTCATGGAGACGGTGGTGTTTCGTGGTGAGGTTGATAAAGTGGAAAGCACGCTGAGGAATGAGGGCGCGGAGATGGTGGAGGGTATCAGTACGAGTCTGGGAAGCATCACGGTCGATCGAGAGGTTGTGAGCGCGGCGAACCCTATGGGTGCGGATGCGCTGGGCAAGAAGTTCATTGAGATGTTGAGCGCGTAGGATGTGTGTTGATGAAGATGTGTTGTACAGTAATTGTAACGATGCGATGAAGTAATGGATATTGAATGAAGCAAACGAAGTGTACCGAAGAATCGCTAATATCGAGGATGCAGTGCCAAAGCCCTTTCAATCTCGAACGCCTTTCGTATTCTCAGGCTGCAGAGGCCTTCAGCTTCACCTTTAGCGGCTTCTTCTCCCAGAATATGTATGTGTTTTGCTCGCCAAAGTCAGGCACTGTCTCCGCTGCTTCCATATCGAACACGAAGATCAGTCTTGCAAGAGTCAATCTCATGATCGTCATCGCAAGCTTCTGGCCGATGCACTTGTGTCGGCCCATCAGAAACGGTTCGAATGCATCGAGCCTATCGGATGGGAATGGTGAGCCGGGAAGGAATCGCTCTGGTACGAAGGAGTCTGGCTGCGTGAAGTTCATTGGGGATCGGAATGCGGGGTACTGATTCACCGATATGAATGTCTAGAACAGTCAGCAAGATCAACGCTTGTGAAACAGTCAAACTTACTCCGCGTGGCACAGGTTGACCTGCAATAATCTCCTCTCGCACTGTTACTCTGGGCAACGCTATCGACGCCGGTGGCCCCATACGGATGCCTTCTTGGATGACAGCGTCCACGTACGGCAGCTTCGACACGCTCGCAATATGAATATCTTCCTCACTCTCGAACGCACCACGCACCTCATCTTCAAGCTTCTTTAATGCCGCCGGCGTCTGTAACAACTGTGTCAATATTGCCGCCAACGCCGTACTCGTCGTCTCGCTCCCCGCAAAAATTAACAACGTCATATTCGCCTCAATTTCTTCCTTCGGAATCTTCACCTCGCCCTTATCTTTATTATACGCCACGATACTCCCAACGTAATCCTGCTTCCCCTTCCCACCGCTCTCCTCCGCGTCAAACCTCTGCAGAAACTTCTCGTGCGCAATCTGCTTGTGGTACTCCATCTTCTCCATTACGGCCTTCGGCATTGCATACTTCAACACCTTATTCAACGGCGAGAAGAAATTTATAGATGCCATCAGCGCGATGCCCTTCCCGAACGAGCAGCTGATCTCAACCCAAGGGTGCGCTCGGCCGTTATCGACGCTGGAGAATGATTCGCCATACGAAAGTAGACCTGAGACGTCGAACGTGAGGAAGTTCGTCCAGTCGACGAGGTCGACCACAGCTTTGCCCTGTCCACTCGCCTCTTGTTCTTTAAATCTCGTGATCATGAGCCCGACGAGGTCTTCTAGCACAGACGCGTGCTCGCTGATGGCGTGCTCGGTGAAAGCGCCGGTCAGGGCCCGTCGGTTGCGCAAGTGTGTTTCTTCGTTCGTGCTCACGATGCTGATGGGGTGGTTTTGCTCTTCTTGGCCGGCCCAGACGGCGTTCTTCGGGATGTTACGGTTGCCGTAGATGTCCTTCCATGCTTCGGGGTTGATGTATGAGAGCTCATCGGGCGCAATGCGTACAACTGGGCCGTACTTCGTGTGCAGTTCGTGCAGCTTGCGGTGGTATGTGCCGGATTGCATAGCGTGGGTCCATGTGAGGCGTGTGGCGGCCCATAGTTTGGGACCAGGATAGTATCGTAGGGGATGTAGGTAAATATTATAGAGTACTTTCAAAATGACCTGGTACTTGTGTTAATATTATCTCAAGAGACAGCTTTACTATGCGTACGATGAGTGCAATGCCAGTGAATAGCATCAGCGCATGGCCAAACAATTGGCCCAAAAGCTGGAACATGATGTTTGAATCCTCATTGATGCTTCATATTCGTTCTGAGGCTCTGCTGATATTTATTCATCGTGCCAAGGTGCTCGTGGTACCGGGTTGTCGATCGCGGGCTCTCGGTGAACCGAATTGTGGGTCTGAGGTTACGTAGCGAAGACATTCGAAAGCGGCTAGCGGTCACCTAGCCTAAAAAGGAAGCAAGACTACAGACCTCGGGAAGGATCCGATCACGTGTCACGAAGGTGTGACTCAGAAGCGACTTGTATTTAGCTCTCCAGCGCTTGAAAATCCTCCGCAGTACCCTCACCGCTTGATGCCCATCATGGCTACGAGTTCGACTTTGACTTATTGGGCGCCACACTTGATCCCAGACGGACTTGCAGAACGGCTTGTGCGCGTCCCCTCACCGGTCTTTGCAGGCAAAACAAGACCTACCATGTCTTTCTTCAACCTTCCGCGGGAATTGCGAGATAAAATCTACGCGTATCTTATCCCGCACCAGCTTTGCTTCACCATGAAAAACCAATGCAGGCAGAGAGACTATTGGGCTTATGGGCACGTGAACACAGAAACATTTTCCGTACATCACTATCTTGCCGAAGAACCTGTCATGCTCATCAATCGCCAATTCCGCGACGAGATGCTCGACAAGATATACGAAAAAACGATCTTCTGCTTCGAGTGGCGGAGACGCGCCAACTTTATCGTTGCATGTCTTCAATCGCTCCCCGATTCTGCAAAGGCAAGGATCCGGTGCTTATCGTGGAAGAAACAATCGTTGCATACCGGAAACGACCCGCAGACCGTCAAAGGCTGGTCATCAGTCATGGACTATGTGGCGGCTCATTTCACCAGTCTGAGAGTCATTCACTGCCACTCCCCCTCTGGAGAGGACGGACGCCATCGCTATCACAACTGGGAAGTGCCGCGTCTGGCAGCTAACATGCTTGCGAATGGAAGGATTGAAGAGCTACGCTGGTTTTGGAAAGGGCACATATATTACCTGGAGCAAGTGCCGCTCGAGGTCAAGATATCGATTGCATTGAGGCTTCTCACAATACCTTACGACAAAGAGAAGGATGGAAAGGTGGGATATGAATATCGGCGCTTACAGGAGGAGCCGCGTTATCTCAATACTAGTGATCCGGTGGATGAATGGGCAATAGAGTGCCTCATGCGCCCAAAGCATCGTTTTGTGGTGGAAAAACTTCAAGAATGCCTGGTGCTAAGGCGGGGCTGAGCTCGCGATGGCTAGAGTCATACAGCAGGGTGGAGCTCTGGATTTGGCAAAATGTCCCAAGGTTGGCAAGACTGGCCGCTGGCCAAGATTAGGGCTCCCCGCCTGTGAATGGAGAAATTCTTTTCTCAATTGATTCCAAGATTAGCGTACTGTAGATAAGGTTTTTAACGTGTGCGCGATGCGGCGCTCTAATTATCTGTTCTTGTATCGTCACTATACTCTTAGCACTTTCGCCAAAGTGTATCTTACACTTCACCTAGCATGGAGCGTCGCTTTGTTGTTACGCGAACTAAAAGCTACAACCCGCTACGGGAATCGATGTCGTGGTCTCTGGAAACGGCCTTATGCTGTACTAAGTCTACGACCATTTCGCCATAGAATGGTGTTCGCTACTAGAATTAGAGAAATCAGACGTCGAATCACCCGGCACCATTGCTAATTTCAGAGATTGGAATGAATCACGTGGAGCATCAGGGTAGAGCTTTTTGCGTAGAGCATTCGCGTGTTTGTCTGAAAAGGCTATAAAAAGACTGAAAGATCTCTATAATCAGTCCTTGAATCAACTCAAGATTCCATCTCAAACTCGAAGTCTACGCAAAAAAGATCATCGTCCAAGTTGGCATGTCCAGGATATCCGTCATCGAAGTCCGTGCTCTCTTTTTCATGAACCGACGATTTGTTCCTTGAATGAGTAGCCATCGATTTAACCAGAGGACGTTGACGTGCTTCTGAATCGTTCAAAACGATCGATGTATCATTCTTTTGATTTACAGAGGTAGGTGATGATGGGGAGGGCTCGAAATTTTGGGCGGGTGGAATGTTGTACGTCATAGGCCCCGTCTGATCCCCGCCTTCCTGATCATAAAAATCATTTGGTAAAGATAATATGCCGCCATCCCAGCAGGAGTCTGGGAAAGCCTCCAGGTATGAATCCGTGTTGGTCTTATGCATTTCATTCGAAGAACTCATATCTGAAAAGGGTGCAGTGCTGAGATCCTCTGATGTTATGTTGACACCAAAACCGCGAAGATCAGAGGTGACCGTCCAAGTACTCCGCAACCGCGATTCTTCTTTCTTCTGCAAATGACAGGTTCCCGATAAGTCTTGGGTTGTGGGCGTCGTGGACATTAGTACACCCTGACTTCCGGTGTCTTCGGGCATTGTCGAGGACTCAGGAGGCACGCCTACGCCTGAACTCGAATCTCTCCTCTGCTTTCCTTTTGGGTCGTTGAATTCTTTCTCGGTGTATATTTCCCGTTTGAAATGAGGCGCCACATTCTCCGCTAATACAGCATCCAAAGCTGAGAGAACGCTTTCATTCAGCAGGTCGTGAAAGTCCGCCTGGTGTACGGCATTGAGGTGATGCTGGTATGCGGAATCGCCCTTATCCTTCAAAAACTGTTCGATCCTACGTTGAAGATGCGCATGTACCCTGTCTGGTAGTTCGGATCGAACTCGTTTGCGAAACTTGTCTTGGTCTCGATCGGTATCGCCGTCGTCGAAGTCTTCGTCGCTTTCCGCTTCGTCCTCATCATCATCCTCAACACCATCAAGGTCTAGCTCAGGTCAAAAGTGTACGGTGTGGACAAGGAAACAGAAAGCTTACATGGAGAAGGGACTAGCTCATCCGATACAAATGGAAAGATTTTCAAGAAGATCCGCCGCCAACACTCCTCCCTGCTCCCACCTCTTTCTTGCTTGGGCAATTCTTTTTCTGTGCGCTGATTTATATGGTTGAAAATATTGCGCTGTTGCCGTACCGTACATATAGTGAGCAGATCCCGACAGAGCTGGCAACAAGCAAGTCGACTTGATAACTTAACTTAATTAACTTGATTGTAGCAAGTTAATTAAGTTAATTAGGGAGGCAAAAGTTATTAAGTTAATTAAGTAAATTATGCCTGTTTAATTAACTTAATTAGTAGACTTAATAGGCCGTAATATAGGGGTAACTATAAGTTATAGGCGTTAGGGGGATCCTGCGCGGGTAAATCTTAACTTAAGGTATATTAGACTTACTAGCGTTAGAGCCTAGCGCTGCCTAATATAGTATAGCGCCAATTATCTAATATCTCTACTACTTTAACCTACCTCCTACCCTTTACTAATGCCTTCCTCTATTAATATAGCGTCGCCTGATCGCTTAGAGGGCATAAACTGTAACCTCTCTTAAGTTTTTAGCTAGCGGCTTAAAAGCGAGGCGTTATAAACCCTCCCTAAAGATGGCGGCACTAATATGGCCACTAACGCGCCGTTAGAGCTAGACGCTAATAAGAGCTCTATAAACAACGCGTAATTAGCTACTAATAGTAATATTAAAAATAATAATAATTATTATAATAGTATTAATTAGTAACGCCTACTAGGTTATTATAAGCCGTCTCTCGCCCTAAAGCGTAGTTAAAAGAGCTAGGTTTAGTAATATAGGTATTGCCTTTAGCACTATAAACAACACCGCCTGTATTAGCTCTATTATTATTGCTACCTCTATAAGTAACTAGATAGGTTTTACTAGGCTAATTAATTAATAACGTTAATTACGCGCTATCTTGTAGAGCGTAAAGCCAGGCACTATATTAATAAGGGTAGCTAAAAGTCTACCTTTCGCACGACGATAATAACGTTGTCCTTTTAGTTATCCCTACTCGCCTATATCTACTATAAAGGCCTTATAGTATTTTAAGGCGTTATTAACCTTATCGCGTTAAGCTTCTTGCGCACGAGTTTCCTATAATTAGTACTTAATTAGGTAGTAATAGATAACTAGGCGCTTTTAGTAATCGAGGGCGTAGCTTTTCGCCACATGTTATAGTAGGCCAACCCGTTAGCTAAGGCAGAGATATAGAGATCTCACAACACCTTATAAGCCTATATAATTACGGAGTACGAGTCTTATATACCTGCTATTATTAATTATCTATAAGACGCGCGATCGGCCATCCATATCTCCTTTAATAATTAGATATTAATAAGTGGTAAACAGGCGCTAATAGGTATCTGCGTCTACTATCTTAATAGCGATGGCAACCCTCGCGATTACGTATTAGGTCTATTATCGCTAATAGGCTAATATACAGGCGCTAATATTGCCGCTATTATTAACGCCACGCTTAAAAGCTTTAAGATATCTACCTATAGCTTAGGTTACTTTGTCCTTAATAATACTACTAATAATAACGCTATAATTAACGCCCTAGCTATTAAATATAATTTTAACGCCTGCTATTAGCGTCTGCGTTACGCCTACTACATAATTAACCTTATAGCCTAATAAATTATCTTTAATAAAGATTGTAACGCCTTTAATAACGCGGACGAGTATCTTAATAATAAGACGGCATTTCTTAAGGAGTGGCAATAGGCTAGCCTATTAGGCGTACTTATTAACGTTGTTACCTCTATTTGCGCCCCTTAAGCTCGCCAGCTTCTTAAATAGTATTAGGTAACCTATAACGCCTAATTAGGTGGTGATAATAAGCTAAAGACGTTAGAGATTATTAAGCTAGTAAAGATAAGATAAAACTTTTATTATAATTATTTTACGCGCGCGCTCGAGCTCTACGCACCCCTTAATAATTATATTAACTATAAGCTTATTAAGTATTATTGCTATAGCACCTAACAACGTAATAATATACTTAATATTAAGCAACGTTAGTTTATTAAAGAATATAGCCTTACTGCTAAGGACTAGGTAATAATTATAAAGTACTAAAGGATCCTACAACCATTTAAAGAAGCTACTATTTGTATAGAGGGCAGGGGCGTGGCTGGTACGTTAGGTGCAATATAGGAGGTTCTCCCTATGCTCTTATAGCTTGCTACTACCCTTAACAAGATGCTCTTTTAATATAATAATATTAATTTTAACAACGTTGATGCTCTAGAGGACTACATAAAAGCTACCTGTAATATAGCTTACACGAAGATCCTTGAGTACCTGCGTAAGCTAAAGGACGCCCTAGCATATTACGTGGCTTGCCGTCTCCACCTATACACAAAAGGCCTTATGGATAAGATATGGGCTGTACCGCTTGATTACGACGAGGATCTCTATAAGGGGTGTTACACCTACAAAGGCTAGCTAGATAATTGCCACGTTGGCTTTTAACGCTTGTAGTTAGAGTTTAAAGATTCCGTATCTCCTATTAGTACGCTAGAGCCTCCACTAAAGAAGGCACGTACTGGGCTATCTAGTAGCTAGTTAGACTTTGTAAGAGCTACCCTATAAGGTAACAACGCTCGCCTAGTCCTCCGCCGTAATAAGTTCGAGCGGTGGATAATTAAACTACCTATGCTAGAGGACTCCCTATTTACGCGTAACCCGCTACTCTATTAAATAGGTAAGACTAATAAGTATCCTGTCTTATTGCGCTTTACTCTTAATATCCTTAGTATCCCCGCCACCGCTACCGATTGTGAGAGGACCTTCTCGGAGTTAGGTGATTTGTTAGAGACGAGACGATTGTGTATAAAGGTGGATCTTCTATCTGCGCTATAATTACTACGCAGCTAAAAGCGCCTTAGCTTAAAGCCTACGACGATAGTAAATAATTAACGTACTAACGCTATCACCCCTAATAAGCTAGAGACTATCTATAAGATCTACGGCGGTTAATTGCCCTTAATTAGCTTAGTAAAGTTATTAATTAAGTTAATTAAGTTAACAAATCGAGCCTAATTTACGCTATTAAGTTAATTAAGTTAAGTAAAAGCCACCATATTGGTTAATTAATTAAGCAATTCACCTTAACTTGATTAACTTGCTTGTTGCCAGCTCTGGATCCCGATGTTTATTAAGATCATCTTTGGTTGGGAATTCTTTCCAACACCTTGTACACTGCTGAATGAGGTGCTTTTGCGAATGTGGTCCCTTTTCGCAAGATCAGAGCAGCCCATCAGTTTGAAAGTATGTTAACTTACCTCAAGCGCCAGGTATCTGGAAAACCTGTTCGAAAGCAAGAATCATAGCCGGGACAATTCCGATGGTGCTTCTTATAAAAGGGACAACCAAGCCGCCTTTTTTGGTTGATCGGTATAGTTCCTGACTTCCTAGAATGTATTCCTCGGCTTTCTTCGCTACCATCATCCTCGTCCTCGTTTTGGCTGGTGTGGCGCTTTCTCTTGGACCCAGAAGCACGCCCAGCTCCGCTTTAGCACCATACTTCCATCGCTGGCTTGGGCTACCCGTGAATGCAGTGGCACCGCTCTGGCGCCGTGTGGATTTAGACCCAGAACCCGTGCAGTGCACAAACATTGCTTTAAAGTCAATGTCGAAATGCACTCCACCCATGATCAAATCTGACAAATACCTTGCCCGTCGCTCATACACATCTTCTGCAGGTACTTTTTCCATGATTTCGGTCATAGAGCCATCTGTAGAGTCGTGTACTATGTGACTGTCGACCAGATCGATGCTATCAGGAGACTTAGGTGACAATTGAGGGGAGAACAAATTCTTCCATTAGTCTTGAAATGTCAGTGGGTTCGTCATAATTAATAAGAGATCCTTCGGTGCTACTGTCATCTCAGTTGTTGAACTGCTTCCTAGCGGAAACGGCGTGGACATGGTTGACAGTGTCGCGATATTTGTAACCATTTGCGGGTCTGAAGTACGATCACCCAACTGTGTCTGGCCTCCTCTTGTGCTTTGTGGTCGATTTCATCAGGTGTGGTTTCAAGAGTAGGGGTAAGCTGCTTGAAAGAGTTCTCGCGAGCAGAGTTGCCAACAATCAATCAATCAAAAATTCGGGCTGAGATTGATTTGATTGATCGTCAAGGACCTCGAGTTACTAATTAATTAATTAATGGTTAATTTTAAGGCTTTTTAATTGATGATTGATTAATTGATTGATTGAAAAATCGCGCTAAGATAAAATGTGTACAGCACAAGCTAGACAGGGTCATCCTACTGCGATACCTGATAGATATCGTGCATCTCGAGCTCTGAGAGCTCTACTGGGAGCTCGCCGTCCGGGGTCTCCTGGGGTGGAGAGTATCCAGCTCTTAGCCAACTCCGTACGCACGTGATTGTGGAGAGCATTTAAGGGCTTATTTTTTTAACGTTTTGGCTCTATTATATCGCTAACCTTAGAAAACATTCTCTTATAGTAACAAGAGGACGCTAAGATCGAGAGGAAATTAATAGCAAACTAAGAAAGGCAGGGATATTAATCGCGGAGAGATACCTAATACCTAATAGGATTTATATAGTATACGTAATCCTTAGAGACGCTAAGTTCGTTATGCCACTAGTAATTAAACTTGTTAGTACTATTAATAAGTAAAGTAGAAGTTTTAGCTCTTAAAGGCTTAACGTGTAACTTAGCGTAGTTATTAATATTATTAACGCGCTTTACTCGTTTGCGCGTAAGAGAGATAATAGGGTAAGCGTCTTTTAATTTATATATAGTCTAAAGCTCTTAGAATTGCTAATTAGCTTAATTAAGCTAAACTTTGTACTCTCTAGTCCATGCATTAATAAAGTAGTACTTATAGTAAGGGTAGAGGACTGTAAAGGCGTAATAAATAGGCGTCTTTTTAAGGAGCTTGTAATACTTTAAGAGCTTTAAGTAGGCTATAGTTACGTTAATTTTTAAGTAGTTCTCTAGAGCGTTAGGCTTATTAAAATTAATATCTTAAAAGCTCTTAACAAGCTGCTTAAAGTAGGAGAGGAGGTACTTAAAAGTAGGGTATACCTTATAGATTGCACCAAAACGGCTAGAGTCGCCACGGCCTTTAAGTCTCTTTGTAGCCTCCTTTAAGGGCTAGAGGACTTTAATATACTAACTAATTATAGCCTAATTAGTAGTAGTAAGGCTTTTTATAAGTACTCTATTAACAGGAGCCTTGCCATGCGCGTAAGCTAAGGACTTATCTTATAGCGCCTTTTCTACCTTATAATTAATAAAAGTATTAATTACGCGGTGGAGGAGGACTGCTCTCTTTATAAAGTTAAAGTAGCTATTCTAGCAAGTAATGATAGGCTTAATAGGTTTAAAAAGCTATAAAGGCTCTCCTACCTCGCGTGTTAAACGTTAAAAGTTATTAAAAAGGTCATGTTGCTAAGGCGTTAATATTAAGTATATAACGTTTATAAAGACTTTAATAAGGTCCTTTTTTTGCCACTCGCGTAGGTATTTCTCCTTAAGTCTAAACTATAAGCTGTTGTTATTAAAGGCGTCTTTATTAGTTCTAAATATTATAGTTTGCCCTACTAAGTTAAGCGAGTGAGGTAAGCAGCGGAGGCGTTAGTCTTATAAGGTAAAGCTATAATAGGCGCCTAGCGCCTCGAGGGCTGTATTATTATTTATTATATTATTAAGTATAAAGTACCTAACTAAGCTACTATTAATACTAAAGGCCTATAGCGTCTTAATAATAACTATAGCGACTTTCTCGCCTATATGCGCACTACTAAGTTAAGGGAAGGTAAGAGGCAGGTTATAGAGCTTGCCACGACTATTAACGTAATAAGCAACGAGCCTATAAAACGTACTCTTACTACCTTTTATAGACTAGCTATTAAAGCTAATATAGATTTTGCTAAGGGCGCGAGCGAGCTTAGTTTATATATAAGGCTATAAATTTGCGTATAACCTTAACAGGAAGGCAGTAATAGTTATATAGCTTTAAAAAGTAGCTAGCTTAGCCTCTAGGTTAGCAGCGCGTAAGAGCTCTTAAAAGAATAGCGTCTTTACTTCGCGTAGTAGGTAATTATTCTTAGCAAGCTAGCTAACTAGAGCGAGTTAAAAACGCTATTAATTAAAGTTTTTTAGGGCGTTAGACACCTCCTGCGGCACGCTAACGCTAGCGCTTATAAGGCTAGTAAAAGTATGCTGCCCTAACTCTAATAGAGTTAACTATTTGCCCGGGCGAAAGTGCCCATGGCCTGGCCGTCTCTGCTCTACATGGTTCCATGCCGACGATGTAGAGCTTGTCGTCTCTTTAATAAATTAATTATTAGGTACTTTATGTATATAGTAATAGCGGCAGACGAAAAATATACGCTACATATTTGCCTGGAGAGCAACGCGATACCCGTAATTATAGAGCGAAGACTTCTTAAACCTCTGCGTACGCAAAGGCTTTGTATACTATAGTAACCTTACCTAGTTAATACTATTAAAGTTATTAGTAAACTAAGCGTTAAATTCGAGCCCAGGGCTATTAGAGCTAGGTAAGGAGGTAACTAAGGGAGTAGTAGTAGCCCTACTTAACGTAGCTTAAGAGGACGGCATTAGTGTCTCTAGTAGCTTATAAAAGGGCGTTAATACGTTTAAGGGCCTTAAAAGCGTGTTAATTAAGAGCAAAGACTCTATATTAAAAGCTATAGCGTTAAGGTCCTAAAGCTTAGTCTTAAAGCTCTAGCTACCCTAAGTTGCTAGCAGATCCTGTGTACTCTATAAGCCAGGCGCGACGACTAGTAACGCTACTAGCCTTTTTACTATACTTAGAAAGCTCCTTTTGCTTTTATTTTGTAAACCTAAGGCTATTGTATACGTGTAAGAGAGAGGGTGCGAGAGAGTGTAAGAGGAGGGTAGGAGAGAGTATTAATAAAGAGGGCAAACGCGCCAAAATTAGGGTGTTAAGCTAGCTAATTACCTAATTAGGAAATTACTAAAAACACTAAATAACTAACACTAATAATACGTATAATTAACTATACTTATTAATATTACTACTTTAAAAGGCCTTCTTAGCGTTAAATACGGCGTAAAAATAGATTAAAAGAATCAATCAATCAATCAAAAAAATAGGAAAAAACTGAACTGATTGATTATGGAGAGAGAGAGAGATTGATTTGATTGATAGGATCAATTTGAGCAAAAATACTAATTGATTGATAGATTGATTGATTGTTGGCAACTCTGCTCGCGAGTTTGAGGAGGATCACCGGTTGGAAAGCCAACCTCCCGATGACCACACATAATACATGCGACATAGATTCCCGTGTTGTGTGGACCATATCCACAGTTGTCACAGTACCAATGGTACTCGACAGTCCCCTTCCCCTTATGGAAATTGAACGCCTCGTATACCATACTAAGGTGCGGATGTTGATTGGGCGAAATCGATTGGAGGAGCTCTCGCAGGAAGTATGTTTCGCATAAAATTCCTTGTAGTCGACTCTCACTGTCGCGGGTCTAGAAATGAGTGATCAAGCTTCTAATAAAGTGCGCGATGCTCACCGGTCAAACTATAGAACCATGCCTCAGGCATTCGGAGACCTAATTCGCCCCGTCTTTTTGAATCTGGCCAGATTTTCGTCTGCGGTAGGGTTGACATGAACTAGGAATGAGGGACTTAGGGTTTGAAAGAACTTGTTTGAATGCACTCGTTACCACGCACTCTTTCTTGACCACATAAACTTGCGAGGTCTGCGATGTTGCGAGGATAATACGACCAATCACGCTTGCAGCTCGAATACGGGAGATCTGCGCCACAAATTAGTGAAGAGCCAATCATACTTCACTTGGAAATCGCACCAGCTATGAAAGTCACTGCTATGTCACGGGGTCTGGAGTGTTTGATCTACTCGATGTCTGCGCATGTGAAGATATATACCTTCGAAACAATTTTTATAGCTCACTGTAATGTTTCAACTTTGGAGCTTCGCGAGCTTCATGAAGCCGCGCACTGTGATGTTTCAGCAAAGCGAAATGATAAGTTCTGGTACGACGAGCATCATGGTCGTGGGAAACTGTGTCTTGCATTTGCCGATGATTGCGATAATACGTCCATTCTACTAATTCAAGCCTTCCCGCGGATTCTATTCAAAGGTGAGTCGCTGCTTTATGCTTCGCATTCCCATATCTCTCTAATTTCCTATAGCGCTTGAGTAGATTTACCGATATCTCCTCGACTGCCCGCTAAACTCGACCAATCACACCTGTGATCATGGCAGTCCACGTTACGATCATAACTGCGTAGTTACAGAAAAGCTACACAATCACACTCCACTATCCACCACCTCGATATCGCCGCAGCTCACAATCGCAATCATCGACAAAGAAGGGCTCCACCAGTAGGACGAACAAGACGATTTCCTGAAAGATCATCGCAGAAAACCAATCGATACGGACGCGACTACATAACTTTGAACAAGCTGCACGAGCGGTATCGTCACAGCTACATCTTCAAGGGGTGTTTGTGGTAGGTGAAAAGGACGAAGAACTTCATCCGGCAGGTTCGACGCTTCGAGGTTCGGCCGATCAACATGCATTCGAAACATCAAAGAGAGAAAAAGGGAATAAGAGTGACAGGGGTGCATTGAGCGCTGTTGGCAAGAGTGCTTGGCCGTTCGCGAAGATTAGCAGAACGAAGAAGCTGGAGAAGGCCAAGAAGAGAAAAAACAAGGAAGACACAAAAGCTCCAAAGAGTAAGGATAAAACCAAGAAGAGAAACAAGGGCTCTAAGAACAAGGATACTAAGGGCCAGTAAGGCGATGCGGTCGCCCCGAGGAAAGACAAGACAAGTTCTTTCGCCTTGATAAGATCGTTGAGCGAATATTCTCCGGCCAGAATGATGCAAGCAAGAGCATGGAAGGGTCAACGAGAAAAGTAACCATAATCTCGCGTGAAGGCGCCATGGTGTAGTGTTGCTGAAGGAGTCAGTACTGTGTCTTCTTTTAGAGCGTGTAACGTTAGCTTTGGGGTCACCCGTAGATCCTGTTTCTTTTTGCCCTGGTATTATGCTGTGTGTTTACCAGCGATTTGCATTCCACGACTATGTATCACGGAAGGAGTGCATCCGGAATTAGCGTCACTGAGTTTCTAGTAAGCAAAGAGCGGAACAAAAGTTTCAGGCTGAACTGTTGCTTTGTCATCGCAGACCGAACAGGAGTATGATGAGGCTCACTAATCAACCTCGCCGGAGCAAGAGCTCCCCGGGAACACCGGATGACATAAGTATATATTAAAGCCCCGCGCGTGGTACTCAGAAGACCTCTCTATCATTTCCGTGGGAATTTGCATTCTCACATTGTCGCAGGATGTCTTTCAATAATGTAAGTGTGTGGTGAATATCCAAACTCAGGTCTCTCGTAGTTGCCTCGGCCACGTCAGCCAAGACAAGATCGGTATTAGATAGTCCGGCGCCGATCGTGCTAGTGTTCTATTGGGCTATATATACCTAGGTAATTGCATCTAACAACATTCAGAAGCCCGATGCAGACTTCGCGGACAAGGACGGTCACTTCAGGCGCAAAGACTCTGCCTTCCGGAATTATATCTCAGCAGATCCTTCCTCTGACTTTCCTGCGGAGTCGGGTCGTTATGCGCTCTGGATTCATAAGGGCTGCCCTTGGGCCCATCGCACCTACATAACGCATGCACTAAAGGGACTGGAGGATGTCATTCAACTCATAGTGCTCGACGACGCTGTGAAGAAAGACGGCAAAGTGTTGTGGTGCTTCAGTGGAGAGAAAAGAGATCCGTTGTACGGATTCAAGTACCTAAAGGAGCTGTATGAGAAGAGCGAGCCGGGATATGACGGAAGATATCTCGTTCCGACTCTCTGGGACAAGAAAACCGGTGCATATGATACCGCAGAGTCGAAAGACTTCCCCACCAAGCCACATGCTGTGCTGACCAAAAGCAGAGAAGATCGTGAACAACGAATCCAGTGAGATCATCCGCATGTTCTACACTGAATTCGACGCCTTCATCCCTGAGCATCTTCGCGAATCAACAAAAGGTGCAAACGGGCTGTATCCACCGCAATTGCGATCCGAAATCGACGCAATGAACGAATGGGTGTACGACACCATCAACAACGGTGTATACAAGACTGGCTTTGCTTCGTCCCAGGAGGCGTACGAGGCCAATGTCTATTCAATTTTCCAATCGCTCGATCGCATTGAAGGACATCTGTCGCAACCGGGCCACCAGCCTTACCTTTTTGGTGAGAACATCACCGAGGCAGATATAAGGCTTTATACGACAATGATACGGTTCGATGTCGCCTACTACACGATTATGGGCTGTAATCTCAAGATGGTGAGATACGACTATCCCCGGATACATGATTGGTTGAGGAGGTTGTACTGGGACGAGAGTGAGAAGACAAATGGGGGCGCATTTAAGAAGACGTCATCTTTTGAGCTCGTGAGTATGCCCTTCCTGTTATACAATTTTAGCGGGCTAAAAACCATGCAGTATAAGAGTGGCTATGCTACGGCGAAAGGACTGAATGTTGTTCCCGTTGGACCGATGCCAGAGATTATGCCTTTATGAGTTTACGAGCGGATCAGATGAGGAGAAGCGTATTCCAGCTGGCATTTGCTTGACTGCAGTAATTACTTGAGGCATTTACTTACTCAATGACGTACAACGAACAGGTCTGGACTGATCATATCAATGGTATTTATTCGGTTTTATCTTTTAGAGAGGGTCAAGATCGCTCTTTACCACCTCAGACCTCTGCACTTGGCTTTTGTCATTTATAAGAGCCTAGAACACAACGACGCAGATTTGGGGATAGCGCATATCTGGTGGCATTGTAGGCGCATAATCACCTATGGAGCTTCGTCAACAGCCAACAGCCAACTAAGAACCTAAAGCATGGAGTTGCTCAAGTCGCCAGAAAAATACAGACAAGACACCGGAATGAATATGTTCTCGGTTGGACAGAACAGCTGGTTGACTGGTTCCTCGGTAGAGCGCTTCTGACTTTTCTCAACAGCCTCAACAGCCTCAACAGCCTCAACGCATCACGCTCGCTATGAATACTCTCGATCGCGGGCCTTGTTGTAGGAAATACGTCTCATGAGGGCTGTCAACTCTATCTCTTCCCTTGGAATAATCCATCAATTCGAGCATGACTGTGCTATGTCTACGACCTATCCCGAGGTCCGCGCCGGTTCACGTACAGTGCTCCTTTCACTGCCGCACTTGCCCTACCTACTAGCTATTTAGGGCTTAGCATGGCAGCGGGCAGACATCAACTTCGCGTTCGCGCTTGTCTCACTGAGCCGGTACCCTCTATCAAACATCACGCGCCCATCACAATCGCAAGCTGCGAGCCGCGTGGCTATGGTGTTTTTGTTCCTCAAGCTCCCTGCGGGTAAGTCAACATCGCGCGCTATGCGCAGACACTATGCGGCGGATCGCTGATGCCAGTGCCAGAGCTACGCAACCAAGTCTACGAATATGCCGCCGAGATCGCTACTAATAAGCCGGTACACATCACACATGTTGGCGGCACGGATGGCAATTATGCCGCTCTCACTCGCGTGAACCGCCAGACCAGGTAAGAGAACCCCACACCCGAGGTGGCTCTCACGTGAAGCCGAACCCTGGCTATACAACACTACGTTAGCAATCAACGTTTAGGCTTTGTATTACCCATCCTGGGTCTACTTATCACGTCTTCCTACAATAAAATTTCTAGATTGCAAACTAATACGTACGTAGGAAAGAGTACCTGCCTATCTACCAGCGGGTTGTCCGTGCGGCGAGGGAGAGCACACTTAGTCTGGACATCTCTGACCTTGCGTTGTGGAGTGACACCTTCATCAAGACCGGAAACAGGATTCCTTCCACGTGCGATCTCCAGGCCGCGGACAATTGGCAAGCCTTCGTCTCTGTCTACGATGGCGCGTCCGAGGACATCAGCGACGCATAGTTGCGAAGAAAACTCCAAATCAAGGTTCACGACCCCAAAAAGAAGAGACGAATTTATGTCGATATTCTACCGCTGCAACGTGTTCAATCAATGCATCCGAAATACTTCTCTTTCACTATCCAGGATACTGCGTCTGACGAACTTTTCAAGCGCGATTTCGAAAAGCCGTGTCATGCTGTACGTCTCCTTCCAGATACACGGGAAATGTATGAGCTCTGGAAAGATGGGGAAATCATGCAAGTTCTTGGACGAGCTCAATTGCGCAATTTTGTGCACTTCTTGATCGACGTATACAGCAATCGGGAGATAAAGGTAATCTTCAAACCGGGTCGGTTTCCCGACTACTTCTGCTCCCGGGAGGATTTTAAAGAGTTCCTGGGACAGACTGAGCTCTATGAGTCTGATCTGGCGGGCGAGTACTGGCCAACAGTGTCTCTTCATTCTTACGAGGAGGCCAAAGGGCAACAGTGAAGACAGTTCGGGCGGCGAAGCTCGATTTGCGGCTCTTGAATGGACGGTTCAATCTACTGGCGTTTTCAGCGGGCGCACGTTTCAGTTGCTTTGTATCGGATGATCTACTCAGGTCGTGGAAGACGATGAAAGAAAACCTTTTCAGCGGTGGGAATATGATTCGTGCGTGGTTTGTATAGCCTGCATGCTTTGGTGCTTGTGATTTGGTCACCAAAATGTGTGTCAAATGAGATAATAGATATATCTGACCAACTTTTGATCGCCCATGCAATTGTGATGACGTCGTTCTATCTCGACATCTCTTCATCACGCGACGTCTCGCTCGTTTGCGGCTTCTCGGTTTCCCCACCTCTCTCCAATCGACCTCGATGTACCCCAAAAGACACGCACAATCCTAAAGAACTCACAACAGTATAGAAAATCCAGACGCCTCTCAATGCACCCGTCATTCCTCCTCTCACTACGCTCCTCTGCCCCTCACCTAAGAGGGCAACCTTCTCGGCATGCGAGATCGCCTCACCGCCAGATAATACCGCGGCAAACTCTCTCGTCAGCCCAGCATCAACGAATGAAGCTAGATGCGGCCGCATAAGAATCTGAAACACTACCTGCCCGACCACAACACCGATTGCGCCGCCGACCATGCGCACGAACCCGAACGCCGACGTACCGGCGGCCATATCCGACTCACGTATACGTTTCTGAAGCGCTATGAGTGGGGCATTAAAGTTCGGTCCAAAGCCGATGCCGACAATGACTAGGAACGTGATAATCTTCGCCAGCTCCAACGCTGGTTTCAACGAGATGAAGAGGCCAACGCCGACGGTCATGAGCGCGAGACCGGCTTGAAGGACCTCGAGATACCGACCCGTTTTCTCAATGACCCAGCCGCCGACGAAGGAGCAGATTGCTAGTGGGATGGCCACGGCGAGCATGTACACGCCGGATGTCTCGGGTGAAGTGGAAAGCACGAGCTGGAAATACAGCGGCAAGAAGTAGGCGACTGAGTTGAAGACGAGGGCATCGCAGGCGCATACGCCAAGGGCGGAGAGGTTGGAGATGTCACGGAAAATCCGTAGCGGTGTTATTGGGGAGCCGCCGTGCTTCTCGTACCACCATTGGGTCCACGGGAATATAACGTAGGCAAGGGAACCGAGGACGAGGAGGCAAATGACGATAGGGCGAGCGTATGATGATGCGCCACCAATCTGTAGGCCGACGAGGAGAAAGATAGTTGCACCGAGGATCATAAAGGTTCCGAGCCAGTCGAGGGACGCCATGCCTTGCAGGAAAGGCGTGCGTGGGTCATGGAGGCGTACAGTGAAGTAGAGAATGACGATGGCAATAGAAACAAGTGGAACTAGGAGCGTCAGTAAGAGCTGTCTCTCTCTGTCTATGATATGCTCACGGTTGATGTAGAAGCACCATCGCCAAGTGAGCCTCTCTGCAAATACACCTCCTAATACTGGTCCCAGAGCCGAGGCGACGGCGTACATAGCACCCACGATTCCCATGTAGAACGATCGATCACTGCGCAGTTTAGTACGGATTGAATTCGAAGCTCTGCGCAGACTTACCGAATGGCGAACAAGTCACCAACACAGACGTACACCAGTACATTGATACCACCGCCTCCTAAGCCCTGCACTGATCTGCCAGCAACAAGCATCGCTGCACTACTGCTCACGGCACACAGGATGCTGCCGACAAGGAAGACAGAGTTAGCGAGGAGAATGATCGGTTTGCGACCGAAGACATCGCTGAGCTTGCCCCAAAGCGGTATACTAGCAGCATTTGCGAGCAGATATGCGGAACCCGTCCATGCATAAAGCGAATCCGGAATGTGGAAGTCTCGTGAGATGGATGGCAGCGCCGTAGGAATGAGGACAGTGTCCAGCGCTGCGAGGAAGATGCTGAGGGTAAGAGCCGAAAAGCAAAGCAGCGTCGGGAGGGAGGGCCTTTCTCTCGCAGGCAGCATCTCATTCGCGGCAGTAGAGGCTGACATGCTCGAGAAGCGCAGTGAGCCGCGCTGTTGTTCTTCAGCGTTTGCATGTTTAAGAGGCACAGTCGTGGTGGAGCTAAATGTATTGGTGTTGGTAAGACTATGACTACCAAATGCCGTGTCCGTAATTGACGTGTTTGCTAAATGTCTGGGAAGGAATGAAGACTCGCGCTGTGTTTTAGAATCACCGACTGCTGGGGTGGCAGCAGTTGTTGCGGTGGCTGAAGCCATGATGCGCATTCTTCCAAAAGCAGAAACAACCACTTGGGAATCTTTCTTTCTCTTCACGTCAAACGTGAAAAAGCAAAGCAGAAAAACGTGGCCTGTGTATTCCTTTTGAACCTCCCGCTGTCAATGCAGGGTCAGTAACAGCGGGTCGCAGCACGGGCAAAAACTGCAATGCATCTTCATGCTCTGCCCCACAGATCGTCTCTATTCTCGTGGAAGCATCCCAAACCTAGGCGATGAGAAGCCAGAGGTTGGAGAAACGCGCATGGTCGGATACTGTATAAAGGCATTCGGGCCGGCCAATTATAGCATCAGCCTGTAACTGGCTACGCTATGCGATCCCGGTGCTTGGGAAGGATGCAGGGATCATCGACGGATCCGTCTTTCGTTCCGTAAGGGCATAGGCGCATGTTGTAGCTCAATCTTCGTTGTAGCTTCTGTACAAAGACAAGTGTAGGCCACTAGTTCGCCTCATCGTCCGACTTTTGCGCTCCCCGCCGCTGGTGCCGATCTCGGACTATTGCACGTAGCTGATGGAGCATAGCAGTGGTTATGTTATCCAGAGTGTACAGTTCCTCCATGCTATCGGGTGCTCCTGCACGCGCGCACAGTTAGGACCCACCAGAAGCTCGTGGTTCTGTCGTGTCCTGACATTGCGTATGCTTTCATTGTGGAGGCGCTATGGGAGTGACCTCAAATCGTTCAATGATTGGGGGATTACACGAAGATACCCCTGCCGGGCATGTTGTGCAATGGTACCTCATGGTAGCACAGGCCTTGCTAACACGAACTTGGGTGAAGAAGAACCGTGCCGCACCCGTTTCCGCGTACGAGGGCAGCGATTGCTCCACTTGTCGATATTGTCGGGTTCAGTGAAAACCTTCACATGGGCTGGGCGCCGTTTGATGGAGCCTCGCGCATGTACGTAGTCTTCACACCGCCTCATCGAAAGATCGTCGTGGTGTGAGAACGTACTGCCGCAAACCACGATCTTCCGCTTCCAGTTACTGCTTTCAATGATGGATGCATCTGGATCGGATTATACCGTCCTGACGCCGGCAGTCACTTAGAGCCATTTTCTAGTGCGTGCTAATCGCACGAGGTATGGGAAGGAGAAGAAAATGACGCACCGGGGGGCAGCCATAATGAAAGAAAAACAGGTAATACAAAGAGCTCACGCCAATTGTCCAGGTTGCTGCTTGGACCGGAGAGGGCCGGCGTGCTCAACAAATGTCTCTCATACTCCCACGTCGAATACGTGGCACAATCATACCTGCAGTCCGTCTTTGTGCTTGCCAGCATCTTCTGTAGCTCAAAGATCGTGGGTATCACGTTTCTAGGTGCAGAAAGAAACGCACAAGCTAGTGGTGTAGCCGCAGTCGTGCGCAACGAGCAACCTGAGTAGCAAGTCCAGAATTGTCTCATACGATTGTAGTCCTACCACGTTGCGAGGCGTCGCACGCGAACTCGCCAGTGGAAACATTTGACAGACAAGAGGTGACAATGTCTCAGCTCGCGGCGGTCTTTTCAACAAGTGGACATCATACCCACACAATGCCCTGACGCAGGGTAAGGCCCTTCTGGTCCAAGCACTGAATTGCGGTAAAACTCAATCGTGCACCTTTGGGAGTCCCTAGGTTCACCTTGTCTGATCCCAGCACGCAAAACCCATCCGATGGTCTTGGGGCTAAACACTATCTCTTCTGATGATCGTGATCGCTGGCTACCGAGGTCCAGTTCTTGCAATCTTTTCGATGCTGACAAAAAGTTTCTAGAAAATTTCTGAGGAAAAGAGCTACTGGCTCACTCGAAATCCATCCTCGATTGCGAGAATAATAGCGTCGCAAGTCGTGGCATCGCTTCCATCAATGCACAACAATCCCGAGGTGAGAAACATGGCGTATCGAAAGAACGCTCCTCGCACGCGACGCACGCGAGGTGTGACAAACCACGACGATGGTAATGAGCGAAAGGATTGAGGAGGGTATGGAGGTGTTGAGACCTGCAGGCGGGGAAGTGGACCCTGAAACCAGTGCCGTTCCGCCAATTGCGCGATGTCGCTTCGGCCCGATGACGACCATCGGGAGCATCGCGCCGTCGCTTCCCCGCCCGTCACAGCGATCCATTCCGCGTCCAAAACCTAAGAATAGCAACGCCTCACTATGAGGCAGACGTATTCTTGGATCCCTTGCACTGTACAATTTGGACTCGACGTATCTCTCCGCGCGAGTGATAGCACCTAGCACATGCGCTCACCCAGCTTCTCTTGACTGAGAACTCTCCCATCACCGGACTTTACAAGTCCAGAAGACTAGTCATCCAACCGCGATCCACACATCTATGTTCTCTATCAGAAGTCAAGTCAATGCGTTCGTTCCATTATGACTGCGAAACTCATGTACATTCATAACCTGTTGATCAGCTTCAGCTGATCGATGGGAAGATCTTCATTATCGCATGAGTACAAGGGCCAGTGGTGAGATTGCTATCAGGTTCATTAGCAGCGTACCCAGGTTATTTTCATCTCTGCAGGCTTCAAAACACGTGCCCAAGGCAGCCGTGTAGTCGTGATGTTGTGATTTGACGAGAAGTTATTGTTAAGGTGTTGAGGGACGGGAAGTGATTTCCAAGCAAACCTATTTGATGAAACTTGTACAACACAATGTAACACCGACCTAGGCAAAATTGGTAAGATGATGCAGCAGGTGAGTAACATATTCTTTTGGCATGCGTCTCTTTCGTTAACATACGCCATGGTCGCGATGAGTAAACCGTGATAATCGCCACTAGCGTCTACAAGCGGCGGCCGATGCATTGCAGGGCTGTACACGAGCACGATTGGTCATCTGCTAGCCGTATAGGGAAGACTACAACCAGATATCACGCTCTGCGATGAGAAAATTCGAAGACGAGGAAATGATATAAGAATAGTGAAGCCTGTCCTAGATTGAATCATCACACGCACACTTCCCACCAGCTCCATTGTATACCTCAGAACAAAACTCAGCCTCCAACTTCCACTGCTCGAATCGACAGCCCCTTAGGATACATATACCACCATGACCACCCCCCTCAAATCCATCCTCATCATCGGCGCCACCGGCTCCGTCGGCCGCCCCATCCTCTCCGCCCTCCTAGCGGAACCCTCCTTCACCGTCACCATCCTCACACGCGCCTCCTCATCCGCGAAATTCCCCGCCGGGGTCCCCGTGAAAACCATCTCAGACGCCTACACAACCGCCGAACTCACCACCGCCTTCACCGGCCACGACGCCGTCGTCTCCGCCATCTCCACTGGCCCCGTCACAAAAGATGATCTCGCCTTCCGCATCATCGACGCCTGCCTCGCCGCCGGCGTCCGCAGACTCATACCCTCCGAATTCGGCGCTAATAACCTCGATCCCCGCGCGACCTCTCTCGTCCCGGTTTACGCCCTCAAGGGGAAAATGCTAAAGTACCTCATCGAGCGCGCCGCCGCGTCAAAGGGGAAGTTAACCTGGACGTCCATCTCGTGCGGGAGCTGGCTCGACTGGGGCCTCAATCCCGCCGCCTCTGGGAATTTCCTGGGCATAGACGTAAAAAGGCGGAAAGCGACCATATGGGATTCCGGCCGCGCGCGGTTTAGCGTTACGACGAGTGGGAATACAGGGTTCGCTGTCGCGCGGGCGCTGCTCCACCCCGAACTCTCGGAGAACAAGCAGATCTTCCTGTCGGACTTCGTGACCACCCCCAGAGAAATCCTAGAAAGTCTCGAGCGCCAGACGGGCGAGAAGTGGGCGGTGGAGGAAAAGCAGAGTGCGCCGCGCATACGCGAGTTAAAGGCTCAGTTCGACGCTGGGGATTTCAACGCGACGTTTGGGTTGCTGGCACTGAGCTTTGTGGGGGACGTCGAGGTGGGGTATGATTTTGAGAAGGAGGGGAAAGTGTGGAATGGGGAGTTGGGGTTGCCGGTGCAGAGGCTGGATGAGGTTGTCAAGGGGGCGATTGAGTTGGCGAAGGCGGCGGAGTGATTGGGAACGCTTCTTGAATAGCAATAGGGATGGAAATAGAATGATTTTGTTTGGTTAGTAATACTCAAATCGAGGCTCAAGTTGTGATAAGACCAGTGTACCGCTGTGCGTGTGGAGAACGTATCATGCGTGGTGCGGTGCTAAAACCCAACAACAGGTCAGCTACTCAAAATATGCGCTCCACTCGTGCACGATAGCTTACAGTAATCCAAGACCTGTTCATCTATCAGGAATCCCATCATCAGCACCACCCACCCAATATAGCAGGAAACATGCGAAATGCGCCTCGTTCTGACGTTCTGACCTCCTCCTGACATCCAGACGAACATCAACATTGGTACAACCTTTTCTCCCTACAACATTACTCGGCCAGTCTAATTCTTCCACGGACCGCACCAGCTACATATATAAATACCTCGCGCGCGTCAAATCTCTTCTCATAACATCCAACAATGTCTATTTCCTCAATTCTCATCCTCCCAATTGTATACACATAAGCTCTATAAGCTCCAGGTTATCACGACAATGCTCAAAACGGTCCTCATCACAGGTGCAAACCGCGGCCTCGGTCTCGGCCTGCTAAAACACTACCTCCTCCTCCCGTCGCACACCATGATCGCAGCCGTGCGCTCGCCCTCGCACCCGACCAGCGTCGCGCTCAAAGTGCTCCCCACAGCCGCAGACACGCGTCTCATCATCGTCAAGATTGACGCTGCCGTGCACGCTGACGCGTTTAGCGCAGTGCAGGAGCTCAAGGAAAAGTATGGAGTGAAGAAGCTCGACGTCGTGATCGCGAACGCTGGTAAGTCCTCTCCCTTCCCTGATGGATTTATGTGGTCTTGGGTGTGTGTGATTGGATGCAGGACCTGATGTTGACGAGAGAGTAGGTGTGAGCTACGTGTGGCCCGCGATTAAAGATGTCAAGATCGAGGACATGGAAGGTCACATGAGACCAAACGTTTACGGCGTAGTCTCCCTGTTCCAAGCGACACGGGCCCTCTTGGAGCAGAGCGCAAAGGAAGGCACCGAGCCTACCTTTGCGCTGATGGGCAGTATCGCCGGATGCCTCGTGTACGTCCGCCCCTTCCTTCTCCGGTTCATACCCTCTCGTGCAAGACCACTGACTCTGGAACAGCGATCAACCGTCAGTCCCCAACGCGGCCTACGGGCCCTCTAAAGCCGCCGCGCAGTGGCTCATCGTCCGAATGCACACGGAAGAGACCTGGCTCAACGCCATCAACTTGGACCCAGGGTGGGTGCAGACCGATCTCGGACAGGCGGGCGCGAAAGGGCTCGGCTTCGAGACGGCGCCCACCACGGTGGAGGAGTCGTGCAACGGCATGATGGTACGGCTAGGCGAGACGAGCCGCGCCGCGCACGGAGGAAAGTATGTGCACTGGTTCGGGGGCGAGGATGAGTGGAAGGGGTGTGAGCATAAGCAGTGGTAAGGGACGGTAGTGTAGAAAAGAGACATAGATAGTGTTATCGCGGTTGATCGTACAATTAAACCCAAAGCCAAAGCCTACATATCGAACGCTGAATTTTGATATAACCGAGACACCGAAAATGCGCTATCGTGACACGCTAATAAGACAGGAAGGAAGGGTGGACGTTCACGCTGTCCGCGTACTCAACGGGCTCTTCGGAGGTGTAGAGAGCATCTGCACGCTCTTCCGCGGAGTCATCATGCCCTTGAAGTTCTCTTTCTCACTGCTCGCCACGCCCGGCGTATCGTCGTACTCGTACCAAACGCCCTTGATCCTGCGGTTCAGCTTTCGCGGCGGGGGCTGAATGCGGTTGACAATGGTGCCGATGGTCCTTTCGGTGTCCCGCATCACGTTTGCGTTACTCGCCGAGTCACTGCCCACCTCCTTCATCGTTTCGCCGACACGTTCGATGGTGCCACCCACCTTCTCCATGCTCCGCACCATGCCAGCGCACGTGTCAACCAATCGCTTTTGGCCCTCTGCTAAGCTCGCGAGCTGCTCCGCGTTTGACTGTAGGACGTTCTGCATGGTGGACTGTGCGGAGAAGGACTGGTTCGATAGGGCGATGTAGTGCGATGCGTTTTGCGAGACGAGGGCCTGGAGAGCAGCCTGGTTGTCGGCGAGAGCTTTGATCTGCGTGGAAGTCGATTCGTTGATTTCCTGCATGGTCTGCAAGCCTGTGCTCTGCGCCACGGACAAGGCGCGGATGGACTCGGTGTTCTCGGTGATCATGGCAGCCATCTTGTCCAGTGTTGCTTCCAGCTCTTTCATATCGAACGCGCTCGTATCTGGTGTTGGCTTCTCTGGCTTGGGAGGCTCTGGTGGGGCGACAGGATTGCCACGGTAGTCTTGCAGAGGGATGGGAGCGGTGGCGCCTTCGCTCGGCGTGTAGAACCAGCTGTTACGCAGGTCGTAGAACTTGGGGTTGTCCTGTATCTGCTCCTGCATATCGTCGCCCTTGAGTATGAAGAGCTGAGGCCCGGGACGTGTAGATTCAGGGTATTCGCGCTGGACAAGGGACCACCATTGGTCGGCGATGAGTGCGTTGGTGAAGGTGAGGATGTACGGTGAGGACTGTGCGTAGTCACTCTGTGATTCCACCCTGTCAGCAAATGTTGCATTTACTCACTGCGAAGACAATGGGAGTGTACCTTCTGCGCATACGCATAGAACAGGTTCTCACTCCACGGCCCGCTGGCGGATGAAACGTCTGGTATGCTGTAGGATCGCGGGCTCTCGCTCGTCATCATCAGGCCCTGTGCCAGGGAGATGCTGGCCTTTTTTCGCGGCTGTCCATTCGGCGGGGCAGAGGCGTCGAGCAGCGACTGGAAGTCGGTCATGCTCTTTGGGCGGGACGACATGTCTTCCCACTGTTCGTCTGGCGAGCGAAGTGCTGTGTCGAAGGCCTGCCGTGAGAAGTGCGCAGAGCGAGCGAAGCGCGAGTGTGTTCGATAGGAAGGAGGATCCATGATTGCAGAGAAAGAATGAGGTAACAGAAGCTGGGGTTGCAATGCGATCAACAGGTCAAAACCCTGGTCGATGACCTCACTGGTTCGAGGTTGCCAGGATCAGACGCCTCCAGATCGACGTCGCAGCAAAACCTCCGAACATGATGGGATCGGTGCTGTTGATTATGACCACATTGTTGATGCCATGGTGATTCGCACACGCGCGGGCACGGCTTCTCGACGGCCTATTGACGGCGCAATGTCATGCAGTGCCTGTTTCATTTAGTACCCGCCATCGCCATTGCGGGTTGTCCTGGTGCTGTCGGTCTCAGTCGCGTCAAAGTCGTGACGCATCGAACAGCGCCACCACGTTTATAGTATTCCGTCTTGAGTGCGATTCCATCTCGGAGTTGAGATGACGTTGCAGCGAGGGACCCACAAGGGAAGCGCGGGCGCAGCTTGGGCTCGAGTTGCTGCGAGGTTAGCGTCGCCCGCCAGCTGTCACCCACCCCAAACATTCAACGCGCTCCACCGATGCGTTCGTCGCACAAAACGCCGAGCTAATGGAGATGGGCGCTGGAGGCTTCTGCCTGGCGCTCCTTCGTACTATCCGAGAGCACGAAGAACAATACAAACCGTAGTCCTCCAACACCGCCCCTCACGCCTGAGTGTTCAGGTCGATAGCGACGATAAAAGACACCCTATACTCCAGCCGCCTCATCAATTCTTCCATGCCGTCTCAAGCCTATCATAAATGTTGTCAGCAACAACGGAACAATATCACGAGCCATATTTCGTCGGTCGCAGCACGCGGCACAATCACCTCCGATGAAAAGAAAACCAGTGCATTGCATTTTGCTATCCAAGAAAGACAGCGCTTCATAGGCAAACAGTTAGACGTCGTGACCGGCGTGAAACCATGTCCATCCTGCCCCCAACCGAGCCGAAAACCTAAATAATAGTACAACTGCCTATGTCCGTCAAGAAAATCCAAAAAATCTCCATGTTAGATTCCACCGACACAACCGCGGAGAGATCGATAAGGGTCAGACCAAGGGCCCAGGAAAGAAATCCTGGTCGTACCGCGCAGCTGGTCAGATACGCGCAGATCAAACACAAGATAGCGTTGTCAACTGCTGATCGTTTTCAACACCGAGTAAGGTAACGTCGCTGCGTGGTTGCATCCCAGAAGAAAGCCAGACGCGCAGCCCAAGCAATTTTGATCAAGACATTCAGGTAGACCGAAGAGAGGTGACCTGTTTTAGGAAAGCTCATTCGGACGACGCTCGGCACCAACACGGACGTGGAAGTGCTCCATACCATCGAAGCCCAGTTGCGCGAGCCAGCTGCCGGCCAGAGCGACCCCGTGGAGGGTACCCGGGATGTCCGAAAAGAGATCCGTCATCCAGTACTTGCGGTGCTCATGCTTCCAGATGATATGGAAGAATGGCTTGCCGTAATAGTTTCCCTCGCGGTGGATGCGAACGGCCGCGAGCTGACGACGACGAAGGACGATACGCCACTGTTGATTCATGGGGCCGCATGTGCGATCCTGGAGGACCTTGCGACCGTAGAGACGGTACCTTGAGAAGAGTTAATACTGTGGACTCGGTGTATTGTGCACCATGGAAGAAACTTACAGATCCTTGGCTTCACCATCCACACTCGGCTGGTAGTTCCTCCGCGAGTACCGCCCGAAACCCGCCTCAATTTGGAACGAGTTGGCCCACGTGTACAAGAACGGAAGAGCATCAATCCAGCCAACCATCTTCTCGACGGGAAGGATCTTGTCAGCAACGGCGATGGTAAGATTACCGCGGAAGGGCAAGTTCTTTCCGTTCAAGTCTAGGTTGTCCGCAAAGCAGAGGGGCTGGTGCGGGTTGAAGAAGGTTTCTAGGTACTGAGTCGTCTGCGTCAAGTCCAAACCAACCTCCTGCTTGCCGATGTACATCGGATAGAACTCCTTTCGGATTTGCTGGCAGACGTGCGTCAAGCCAACGAAAGGACGATGCGACGCTTGTGGGGGAAGCTGCTTGACCACTCCGTTCTTCGTCTTCTTTTCCAGGTCGTCAGGCTCGCGATACTTGCCTGGAGCAGCACGGCTCTGGCGCGTGCTGGCGCGGAGGGTGCCTGTCTTGGGAAGGTGCACGAGAAGTGCTTGCTGCGTCATCATGGCGATGCAATGTTGGTAGATCATGTTCCGAATTTCGCCAGGTAGCTCGAGGAACGGGAATATTTCCTTCTTCTTGTTCGCGCCTTGATCATCCATCGTGATAGCAAGTACATCGAGCTTGACGCGCCTAGCGACCGGAGTGGTAGGCGATCGGACCTTGAGCCTAATGCGCTTCTTCTGGAAGTGAGGCGTCTTTTCTTCGACGACCGCCGGTGGCTCTTTGCGCTTGCGAGTCGACGACTTCTGCGGAGTGGGTGGCAACGGGCTGGAAGAGTCAGTTCATGCTTTTCCTGTCGATCCCGATTCTCGCGTCAAGCTGAAGGTCGGACAGAAACACAACAGTGTGTCAACCCAGTATCGTAGATACAAGGGCCGAGCGCACTTGGTAGGCCACATTCGGCTTCGCACGAGGGTTTCTCTGGGGGGGTTACATACCTGATGCGAGGTTGCTCGACGAGCACACAACCCTCCAGTGAGAGTGGAGCAGGCCTGAGGGAGATCCTGCTGCGTTGACGCTCGCTGCGCATCTGGAGCTGGTGCTCTTCGCGCCGCTCATCATATGCAGCCTCGAGGCGCTGCATGATGTCGACGGCCAGTTGATCTTCCTCGCGGGCGCTACGAATACAGGTCAGCCGGTCTGCGTCTAAGACGCTCATTCTAGGGCAACTTACGACATCGTGGCGTTGTGTAGAAGATAGTGGCAGTCGCTTGTCGGAGGATACAGGAACTCTGCCTGAGAGACGCTGCCGGGCAAGGTCGTGATTGAGCGAGAGTGAGAAGGAGAGGGTCGGCAGAGGCTTTATATATCTTCATCTGAGACCCAAGTTATCTCCGTGAAGCTATGTTACTTGGGACACTCACGTTAGGAAGGTGAGAGGAGAGGGCTTGTAGCGTTTGCCGCTGGGTGTGCCCGACTAAGGGCGCTTCACGGAGGGTTTCCTGGGTGAACCACGAATAAGCGGGTGGAAGTAGATAGCTGTCGCGGAGGACGATCACTGTGTATTGTACCTGGATGGATAATACGTGTGTTGAGGGTCGCTGACGCAGCTCTCGGGCGATTGTTTGAAGAGCAAGGTATTTGTGTATTTGTGTGGGCGGCGAGGGCTGTGGTGGCCAATGTCGCGGGTGCATCTACTTGAGGAAGGGACGACGAGTGAACAACGGCCGCTCAGTGCCTCGCAAGCGTTGGCCTGCATTATGGGCAGTTAATAGAGTCTCTTCAAATTACTCGACGGAATTAATCTACAACGACCTTGAGACTGGAAGTCTTACGATGGGTTGGCGGATTCGGTGGATGGCAAGAGCCTCCCAGGCCACCGGTGCAAACGGCAGGGGCAGATGCCTTGACGAGGTCGTCCGCTACAACTGACTATGATTCTCATTCAGCTCGACGCGATTGCGTTACGAGCGACCTCGGAGCACGGCTTAAGCCTTCTATGATCCGATATTTGCAAGATGAGATTCATTCGACGCCTTTTCTACGCTGCTGCCACTTTTATCTTTTTACTTTCTATTCGCCTCGACGTTCCGAGCTTTTTCATCGTCGCTATAGTCCTCGAAACAATCGTTCGGTCTGCCAGGTCCAATATATCATTTCTTGTTTAAAGGGCGATCATGTATAATGGCCCCACGCCATTCAAAAACATTGACTAATCGTTGTGGAGCCCTCAATCTCTTCGTTGAAAGTGTAACAGAGTTCCTCGCTGTTTGCTCCTTCCTGCAGTCGTAGAAGCGACGGACTTTGTTATTAGTCACCCGGGCAAACCAAATCAATTTTTACAAGGATTTCGGAAATCCATTTCACCACCGATTATTGACGGCCTGAGCACCTTTCAATCCTCTGTCCGGTGAATTCGGTAGTGTGCTGCGCCCGTTTAGAATTGGCCCAGAGCGTGTGGTGCTGGGACATACAGTGTAGTGCGGCCGGGCAGCCAAATCTCAACTTCGAGAATCAACTGCTGTCGCGAACCACACAGCTGCCTTGATTCGCAACGAACGCTCCGGACGAGCAGGGACCGGTCGCTGCACTACTTTTTGCGCGTGTATCCTATGCGAGTGCACTCTGCGTTCCCTTGAATACTTAACATTTGGCTTTTTGAAGCGGCGCAATCAGCCACAAATTTCTAAAAGGCGGTGCACGTACTGAGCAGAAGAAATTACTCAGTAACGTCCCAGGAACTACAAAATGAGCAAAGAGATAATGCAGACGTCTCTGGCGATGGATTGGCTGGTAATAAATCTGTGGTGTAGGTCCTTTACACCCTATTTCCCTGGGGATCATGCGAGCCGCGCCTCCTCTGTCCCTTTTAGGTATCGCGCCCAACCGTAACCCTTATTTGCGCCCCTTTTTGGCTAGTCTTGCCAACCCGCTCCTATGCATCTCTTTTAGGAATAGCGTCTATTTGCCCTCTATCGCCTTATTGACATTCCTTTTTCTAATTATCTACTAGCATATAGAGCCCCAAGTCCAGGGCTAAGCTACACTGCGTATTAAAGAAAGACGTTCAACAGCTCTTACAGAGTACGAAATATGCACCTTTACTAGGCTGTGTATACAAAAGAGTCGCACAAAGACGCGGTACAGAAACAGGTACAGCTAAGCCAAATCTTTTACTCCTATCTCTATACTTACCTGTAGTAAAGCAGCCCTCTTCAAGCCAACGATGTGCTATTGCACCCGCTAGTACTGAACCGTATATCCAGCATCTCTCCAACTACGGCCATCTTTTCTGCACTCCGTGCAGGACTGCTCTTCCTCTAAAATGGCTACAGACTCACCTGCTATCAAAACACCGTATCTTCGAGCCCCGGCGTAGTACCATCGTAGCTCAGTACGAACACATTCCCGTATCGCAAAACAGCGACGATATAAAACCGCTCCCAGACGGCTCGCCTGTGCTCGAGTTCCTTACTCCGCCAGTTCCGGGATTCGCCTGTCAGTGCTCCTATAAGACGATTAACGTTGACGGGTTCCAACAACACCTCAGAAAAGTACACAAGGAGAGCTATACGCAGGCGAAACGGATAGCAGCAGAGTGCTTCCTCCAGAAATGGGCTCCACCAAAGTCGAGTTTCCCTTACCAATACTGGCGAATGGATGTAGCCAGCAGCGCAACGCAGACGGCGCAGGCGGAAAAGTGCGAGAGTCAACAAAAGCGCGGTGGGGAGGCCGGAGTAGGAATCCTGGAGGCTACTGGTGACCCCGAAATCGATGCGCTCCTTGCAATGGAGGCAGAGGAGGGGCCCGCTTAGCTAGCATAGGACAAAGAGAGACGGCCGTGGCTGAGGAGCTCGAGCACGACGAGAACACTGACTGGCTGCGAGGCTGCGGCTGGCCTCGGTGGTTCGCTAACAAACCGCTTCACTTAATCACTGCAACCGCGCGGACCCCATCTCCGCAAGACGAAGGCTACATCCTTGGGTCGTGGAACTGCGTAGAATGGGTGAGCATGGCAGCTACGGAAGCTAAGCTTCGGAAGCTGGTCGAATTGGCGAGCGAGGTGATGGAGCGATGCGAGCGGACCCTATCACAAACCTCGCGTGTTCTGTGTTGCTGGCTGCGGAGCTGGGGTCGCTTCTACGCGTACCCTTTTGCTCTTCCGCAGCGACACCAGACGCGGCGAAGGTATTACTCCTACTTAAGCCGCTTTCTCTGCTGTGCGTTCCGTTCGTGGAGGCTCTGCTCGGACCTGAAGCAGAATATGCAAGAGATCTACGGGTTTAAACTCTCCCCCGATCAGAGACAAACGATAACGTTTGTGTGGGAAGAAATCGCTCGCCTGGTTAAGTCAGAGCAGATCGAGGCCGCACCTACCCAACTTCTAGAAGGCGTTTTCCAACTAACGTGTCCGTGCACCCAATGCACGGATTCAGCCAATGCAC